>QPKB01000002.1:13951101-14078471 GCA_003546025.1 Camphora micrantha
AAGCAAGATAAAGCTCCAACACTAAGCACGCTTCCATCATTATTTTGGAATCCATTCACAACGATACTGTTTTTCCATCTTTCCATTCAGAATCAATATAGTAACTCTCTTGCCTGCTTTGCAGTCATAGATTCAAGTATTGATAACAAACCCCCATAGGCCAGGTGAAAAGTCAATATATGTTGGCTGTATCAGTGAGAGCAGAGTATCAGCCATATTGATATGTGATTTTATTTTAACTGAAATAACATAAGAAAAATAGAAATATGTATTGGCCTATTGGCTGTGCTAATGGTGCTTACAGGCCAAAAAACGGCAAGTGAGAGCGATGGGATTCCTCAAAGTAAAGCACCCAGCACATACAAATTTCTATACTAAGACACTTAAAAACCAACTAGAAAACACACAAAGCTACAGGAACATGTAACTGAACCATGCACAAACTACACCCCCTAAACTAAGCAAGCCCCTAACACTATAGAAAGAATGTAAACAGTATGCTACCCTGCACCATCGTGTCTGATTGCTACAAATGGTTCATGTGGCCACTCTGTCCCCTTCATCCTAAAATCCTGCAATTCCAAACCCCACCTAGCCTGATGTAGTGAATACACCCCAGCAATGTCATTTTTGACAGATAATCAGCCACTCTGATGGCTGACTGACGGACATGAATAAACCTCCACTCTTTGAACTTTAGCACAGATTGAAGCAGCTGCTTCTATGTGACCATCAGGTCCTTGTGTGAGAGATTTCCAGCCTTGAGATCATTATTTAATATCAGGCTATCACTCTCATGATTACCCTGGGAATACCGATAGCATGGCACTGCTAGGTACTCCTTAAAACAGTGCTTTCTAGTCCGCTTACAAGGGGGTTGTTAACATGCCTCTGCATTATGTTGCAATAGGAATGCCACAGTGATTCCTAATTATACTTCCAGGGCTTTTATCCAGGTGGAGAGTGTTAATCAGCCATCAAGTCCAGCTGTATGATTCACTTCTCATGGGCTCTACTTTCAGTGAGGTCAGGGCAAGAGAGGCTGTAGGCATAGCTTGTTGGCGAACATTTTACTCATTAATTTCAGGCAAAATATTTGAACAACAGTACAAGATTCATAGGTTTCCTTTGAAAGTATAATCACATCTCATTTTCGAAAGATACTCACAGTCATCCACCTTGGGAGTTAATAAGAAAGTCCACATGCTAGAACCACTCTGAAAAATACCACAAAATAAATATGGTTTGGGAATGTGTCGGGAATTTTCCTCAAATCAGTAGGAAACAAAACAAGTAGAAAAGAGATGATCCACTGTCTCATCAGCCATGTGGCACATCACAGAGACAATATCTATATCAGGTAGCATTTTATTTAATGGACCAAGTTTTGAGTGTTCCATTGTGGAACCTCCACATAGAACCATTTGTTTTTGATGGAATTAAAGGCTTCCAGAGCAAAACTCCATCAATTGCTTTTATATAGGTTACACATTCCTACTTGTTCCCGTTTCCAAAGACATCTGAACCTTTGATCCTTTTATCTATCTCATCATCCAATGGACCTTAACACAGCACGGTTACATTGATGTCACTGGTTCCAAGGTCGACAGATCATGGACTTCAGAGAAGGACCTGACTTCCTATGTACTTCAGTAGGGTATTTTGCTAGCTCCATCAAGCCCTAGGACCACTTATCTTCATAAAATAAAGATTCAATCCATCTCCCACCACCAAAGCCATCTGATCAGTGATAATTTGACAGTGTTTCAAGAGACTTCTTTACACAATGGAATCTGACCAATTGACATCAACTTGCATTAAGTTATTTCGCTACTATATTTTAAGAGCAAGAAACTCAGCCCACGCTCTTTAAAAGCATTTGTTTTGCTTGAATTGGGAATCTCTGACAGCAATGTTAGTTGTTGTTGCCTGGAATTCCTAGTTTGATTTAGAGGAATTCCAAAAACAAGCCTTCGAAATGTCACTCTTGACCTTTCAAATTTCCCAGCTTCCAGCATCCGAAATGTAAGGAGATATGGCATTTGGAGAATTACAAATTCTTCGAAGACAGGACTTCTCAGAATTCCATCAAAAAAAGCTCAGTGTTTGAATGGAAAATGTAGACCATATATGTTACAGAGCTTTGTTTTGTGCTCTAGATCCCCAACACCCAGCCCCCATCACATTGCGGAGGAGGATATAAACCCAGCCACTTGAACCCTCATTTACCACACAAAAACTGACTTTCGCACGTCGGCCTAAAAGACGAAATAGGGCCAAAAATTTTGAATTTCAAAAATATACAAGATGGCAAAAAAATATCCCCAAAATCCTGGTCTCGCCTATTTGAGGAGAAACGGAAATTCCTTCCAAAAACAAATCGATTACGCCATTCTCCTTCCCCAATTCTTTCACTTAGGGCCCATTTATTTGCATAGATCCTAGGTAAAAAACGGGTTCCAACGAATAATTAGTAGAAGGTGAGGGTGTAGAATATAAGGCGACTTTCCTAGATTTGATTCACTGGGGAGTAAGACGGGAATTCATTTTCCATATCCCCTTATAGGGAGATTATTTGATAGATACTCACACATCTTTTGCTTTTCAAGCGATGCATCTTTCAGAATTCCTACGAATTCAATCTTCCAAACAAACAGGCCCTAAATGAAATCCCCAATTTTCCCTTTGCCACCACTTTCCTCCTCCGCAAAAATCCTTTTTTAGGTTAAAAGATCAAACAACAGAAACAGATCTAGAAACCTATGAAGCAGCAGAAGAAGAAAAAAAAAAAAAGACATGATCAAAGACCTGGATTTTTGCCGGTGATGCCATTGAAGATGGAATGGAAATCTTTTTCTTCGAGCGGACCTCGGACATGAGAGCTTGTATGAGAGTGTGGTGTTTTCCAGCTCAATTCCCCATCTTTAGAAACCCCTAACCCTAGTTTTCTAATGAGAAATATCAGATTTTTAGCAGTTTGAGAGATTTGAAAAAAGAAAGAAGATGGTTTTATGGAAGCCGGAAGGGGTTTTTGGATTTCGCGGGAACCCAAAAAGAGGAAAGTAGAGAAAAAACAAAAGGGGCGGGAGAATTTATCGGATCTCGTGGCCCACTATGAATCCAATTCCAAAATCACACACATTAAGGGTTTTTTTTTTTTTTGTAAATAACAAATTAAGGATTTATCATGTATAAAAAGACAACCAAAAAAAAATGAAAGCCATAAAATATATATATATATATATAAGTTCCATCTCATTTTTAAAATAGTATATAAATAACTTCAAATTTCAAAAATATATCAAAGTTTTCCACAGTTCGTCTTTTTTCCATAAATTTTATAAGAATATGACGAAATATCCTTCGCTTATGACACATTTTTTGTGATTTCTTCACCTCTTTTCTTTCTAAAAGGTCGTTATGATTTTGATGATCATGGACCATTCAATGGAAGCTTATTTTTTGTCCCAAGGGGTAGCTCAATTAGCCTACGACTACGGTTTGCATCCAAAGTTTGTAAGTTTCAAAACTGCACTGCCATACTGGGATTATAGAGGAGTTTACCCGGCTTTCCTTTAAGTCCGGAGAGTAAGTCCAGCCCAAAGGGTTAGAAACCCTCCGATAGCACAAAAAAATAAAAAGATTGAAGCTTGTTTTTTGTCGCTTCAAAATCCACCTTTTTTAACCGTCAATACATAAAGGTAGTTGAAATGGACTCTACTAGGTTAATTTGGTTAGACTTAAACATTTATCTTAAATAATCTATTAAATAAATTTTGAAAAAATGATATATAAGGGTATTTTTATCATTTTTTTTAAAAAAAATAATTATTGAGAGGGACTTGAAAAGCTTTTTTAACCTTTTTTTTTTTTTTATGTTCAACTATGTGCTTTTTCTGAAAACGAGCCTTCACTAACTAGCAAGACAAAGCCTCTTTTTTTTTTTTTTTTTTTCCTTCTCCTCTTCTTCATTTCATGCTAACGGTGCAGTGATTTCGATCAGCGTGGTATTGGAAACTGTAGATTGCATAGAGCACATTTAATAAATAGGCTTGCAACATGTTGGACTGCAATGACAAGACCATTAAAATTCATTGAATGAGTCAACAATGGTGAAGCTATCCCTTACTATTTCATTATCATTAACCTCGACCGGACCCATTCATGGTAATGAGATTTGAGAGGCAAATTTAGGAACATTGGTGCATACTATCTAAGTCCCTAATAGTTCGTGCGCAGCTACGATGGATATTGAGAAGTCAAAAGAGACAAGCGCACAAAAGAACATGCGCTTTAAGATAAAGAGCCCCTTCGTTGTTGCGCACCTGTCTTCGTGGGATTCCCCAAAAGATGGGACGAAGAGGATCGAAAGATCTACCCCCAGCTAATCCATTATGATGAAGATTCGGATCAACAGCGGACAAGGTTACTAACTGTCCAAATGAGTATATCATCTAATCCATTTTGATAGGTGTCAAACTCTAGATCAGTGACTATCATTAGCGGATCTTTGTTTTTATAGTCAATTTGGATTTATCATAAGCCAAGCTCAACTAGGTATTTAGTAGGGTTGTAGACGGTCAGTTCCGGTCCGGTTCCATGGTGGACCCGGAACCAAAACCCTTAAGGAGAAGGTGAACCGAATCTGGACCCGAAATCGTTTTGTACTTGTTTATTGGCTCCGGACTAGAACCAAAATATATATGAGACGGGTCTAAATCCGATTTCTGAATCCGGTTTTCGGATCTAAGTAGAGAATCATATTAAAAGAACATGGTTTTTGGATAGATTTTCAAAAATTGAGGGGTAACATGTTGGATCTTGGGTCAACGGAATCGGATTTGAACCCATTTACTTATCGGGGCCTAAATAAGAACTCAGACCTGGTTTTTAACGGGGTAGGAACCTCCTGGTAATCAGAGAATTGAGTATCCATTTACATCCCTAGTATCCAGGCACGTGGTCCTCAAGTGCACCGCGGGTTTTTTCATGGATCAAAGTGGGTTTCATTCACCCTTGGCCCTACCCCAGCCAGCCCTACCCTAGCCACCAACTACGGCACAGGTTAATTCCAGTGCTCCTTTGGTGTATGGCCATGCATCCCTCCTTCAAAGCAAACGCCTCTTCCCAATTTTAGTTGCCACCCACCTTGAAAAGCTCACACACAGATCCAAAAAAAATCCCATTCTTTCATTTTGTTTGTTCATTCCATTCACGTCGCTAGGGCTTGAGAACTACAAGAATTGCAAATTCCAGCCTTGCAGATTTGCGAGAGAAGCCCTAGCTCTGCCCCTTTTTTTCATCAGATCTAGCAATGCAGGATGCTCTCCTGAATCAAGATCGTTAGATTCTCGATCCGACGGTGGAGAATGGATAGTTTCAGCGCTGAAGATCTGCCCAAGATCGGAGGAATCGCGACCGTTTCTCTCCTCCATTCCTTCATCCCCACGCATTGGCTGCCATTCTCGATCGTGGGTCGGGCTCAGAAATGGGACGCTGTCGAGGACGCTTTTTGTAGTGAGTGTTCTTCTCCCTCGTTTGGATGTTCCTTAAATTGTGATTGATTTGAATGTCGTTTTTATCCTTGATCCTATGCTCCATTTTAGTACAAAGTTGTATTCCGTATTCCATCCCAACGAGGATTTTGAAAGTTTTTTTTTTTTTGAAGTGTTCAATTTGCATGTGCCAAGTAGGAATTATGGCCGTTTTATGACTTGGGGTGCCCTAAAAAACCCTTCTTCTTTTTTGTTGTTGTTGTGTTGCTGTTTTCTTCTTGAAATGGAACTAAAAATTGTATCAGGAGAAAGAGGAGAGGTTGTTTGAATTTTGAAAGATTTTGTGAAATCATCATGAGTAGGAGTTCTATTGTCTATTATTCTTGGGAGGAGAGGTTGATGTCGCTAGGACCGAGAAATCTCATTGCCTTCATCATCATCATTATATTGAAGCCTTAACCCAAATATCCGGAATTGGCTTCTTGACTTATACGTTTCTACTTATTTATCCATATCTAAAGTTGCGTTCTCCGAAGTTGATAATTTGGAAAAGAAATGATTGAACATTTGCTTTGTGATAAAAAGGGTAGCGTCGACCATTTGGAGAAAAGGGTAGTGAGGGAGATGAAATTTTGCAGTTGAATAATGGCGGTATTTGAAAATTTGTTTATGATCATAATAGTTGGAAGTAGGAACAC
The DNA here is from genome assembly GCA_003546025.1 of Camphora micrantha. Classification (NCBI taxonomy): domain Eukaryota; kingdom Viridiplantae; phylum Streptophyta; class Magnoliopsida; order Laurales; family Lauraceae; genus Camphora; species Camphora micrantha. The sequence goes on from QPKB01000002.1 coordinate 13,957,295, forward strand.
AGCGGGTTGTTTATACATGGAAGTTGAGGATGAAAAACATGAATTATATTAAATGAAAGTTGGCATAGATTGGCATACCAATTGTAGAAAGAAAAAAATAAAATCAATCATATCTTTTTTTTTTCCGAACCCAGCATTGGTACGTTCAGGTCCATCTATCAGTAATACTAGCATGAAATCCTGTGCGATGCACATGTTAAATACCATGCAAATTAAATATTTATTTTATCCAGTTTCAAAAACTTGAAATGCATAATAAATGCTTCCAGATTTGGAATACATTCAGTGCTGCACCAAGAATACTTCACATACCCATGAACCCTTTTACCCAAACCAAGAAGACCCAGTTCAGAAATAGCAGAGATGATGGCTACCAAGGTCCTTTCGTCTGGCTTACAAAATTAGTCATATATGTAACAATTCATATCTCAACTTTGAAGAAAAAAATTAAATCTCACATATCTATTTATTGCTTTTATACTTATTGTCTATTGAAAATGAGAGTTTGCAAGCAGGACCAAATATTTGAGATGAGAGAGGGCACTGAATATCAGAAATGGAGAGAAAGAAAACTGGAGAGAGAGAGAGAGAGAGAGAGAGAGAGAGAGAGGTTAAGAAATGAGAGATACATAAAGAGGAGGTTAGATGGAGAGAAAGGAAAGACACATCCGTTCAATGAGTCATTTCAAAATGAGTTACTTTTTTTTTTAATTCAAATTTGCTGATGTGGCTAGTTGTGGGCTGATTAAAACTCAAAAAAACTAAAAAATGGGTTCTCAACTGCACTAACTGTTTTATACATTTCAAGAGAAAAGAATAATATGTTGATTTGGTTATTCCCATGATTTTATAATGGAACAAACCATACCAATCATATGATTCTCACCATTCATTGAAAGTGGGCAATTACAACCAATTCTCTATTTTACTGCAGGTCTAATTTGGAAGTAAAGATCGTCATATCACTGGGGAAGTTTCTTAAGGTGTACCGTCTCAAGCCTCACCCTTATGAACAAATTGTATCACAAAAATGTGGTTCCATATTGTTAAGAGAAAATTACTTGGTGCAGCTCCAAATGTGGGCTTTTACACTTTTTTTTTTTTTTTGTGTGTGTGTATAATGCCAAGATATCTTCTCGCTCTTTTTATTTTTTTAAACAAATCTCATTGACAATTGGCCATAACTTTTATGTACTTCAAGGGAACAACAGGTTGTCTTAGTATGCACGTATGTCAATGATCTTTGAAAGTTTGTGCACTCTTCTTCCATTGGTCAAATAGTTTGTTAGCTTTAATATGAAGCTTGGGGAGTTAGGGTTTGGGAAATGACAATGTGTTTCTGGTTACATGGGAATAGAGCTATGTCCACTGCTTCAGGGCACTTTTGCTTATTTCTCTTATCTTTGCATTCCTTAGCATTTGTTTCTTCTCTTCTCATTCTGTTATTCCAAATGTCGAATTCTGATTGCTGGTGCCATTGATGCAAAAAGGTGAGGATTGATGCAATTGCAAGGTGGATGATTCATTATACACAGAGGGAGCTCTAACCATTAAAAAAAAAAAAAAAAGAGGAGAGAGCTCTACATCATCTTCTAGTTTAGTTTCCAACTTGGAAATTATTGTTTACAGCCTATTTGTTTGCATAAAATATATGGGGATTGAATACATAAGAATTCATGGTCAATGAGCGATACTGAAGGATTATTAAAGAGGTGATAGATGAAAAATATGAGGTGAGGGGAGAAGGGTATAAGGTAGATATGTAGATGGGGCCTTGGCTTTCCTAGGATTTGAATTACAAGGGTGATGATTGGGTATTCATTTCCCGTTCTCCCTCGATTCAATTTAAATTGGGGGTGGGGGTGGTTTATACACTGGCGCATATGATTGCCCCTAAGGCACCGATGGACCCACGCCTTCGTCTATCACCCAAATTTGTTGATTCATGGCGTCGAGTACTTGCAGTTGAGATCTCATGACTTGACCTGTAGACGGTGATACCACCAACTTAGGAGATGTGTTCTCTTATTCACTTGTGCTGGTGGTGGAGAGGTCGGCACTTGTGTTCTGGCTCTGGGGGTGTTCCCTTTCTTGTGCGGGGCATCCTTTCGTGTTTACTCACGTCAAGGAGTCCCTCCGATGAACAATCGGAGGTGGCGACATCATTAGTCATTACCTTTTAATGCATTCCCCTTCGGGCATATATCCATTGCCAGTCGAGTTTTGGTTAACATTCCCGAAGAGAGGAGTGTTGACGTGCTATGAGTTCGGCATGCTCCGTTCTCTCCTTCTGAAGAAGGTTGCCCCCTAAACAGTTGCATGATAACGGAATGGAAGGGTTGAGGACATTTTATCCTGGAGAAATGGGTGAAAACATGCTCGAGCGCATGGTTTCAAGCCGTGGCTTGAGCTATCTATGGTTGAAACATCTAGAGTGGTACATCAAAGCGCTTTGATTCTTCTTTTCTAACCACTTATAGAAATACAAAATCTTAGAATTCCTACAAATTCAATTATGTGAAACAAACAGGCCCTTAAAGTTTGTTAATAATGATTAACAGCGTGTATCAAGCTTTTAGAAGTGCTGTTATGCATATGCACTAGGATTTGTAGCATGTAGCACAATTGGAAGGTGCTCATTATTGCAACCATGAGTTTCAGGTTTGGGATCATGTTTTTATTCAGGGAGGGAAAAAAAAGTTGCAAAAGAAAGAGGTGATAGTGCTGGTAATACATGTACACACTGCTTGGTGTTTGCAACTCAAACTAGTTGAAGAAAAACTGCCATGTTAGTGGACAAGAGCCCGTGGCACAATGGAAGGTGCTCACTATTGCAACTGAGGTTGTGGGTTCATGTTGCATTTACTGGTTGTCTATAAAAAAAAAAAAACACTTTCCTGTTAATGGTGGTGAAGTTTATTATTGTTATTGTTGTTGTGGTCAATGTTTTTTTTTTCTTTTTGCTGCTGTTGTTGATGATGTTTTTGTGTTATTGCTGTTGTGCAAAGCCATTTGCCTTCACCAGGGCTGTTAGCAATTAAAATGAGAAAAAGGTTTCCTTATTCTGCTATTTGAATTTCTGTATTTCATTGTGATGGACAGTGTATGGTTCATTTGTTTATGGCACTCATATTTTAGACAGTAAAGATCTTGGCTTCGAAATTAATTGCCTACATATAGCAATATAGCAAATCTAAGATGTGTCCGACCATAAATGTTTGAAGGATCTGTGTCTCCTGCTTTTAAATGTTTTCAGGATTTTGGCATTCATGCGTACTCATCTTTCTCCTGTTACATTACAGCTGCTTTTGGAGCTGTTCTTCACGTGATTTCAACCTCACTTCTAGGCATAACTGCAATCACAATGGCTAACACCATTGCTGGCGAGGAAAACAGTCCATAAACTCGCTTCCCTGTTGCTCATTGTTCTCGGCGGTAGTTATATTCTGCTGTTTTTGTTGGGCAAAGGTGGTCACAGTCACTCACACAACCATCCCATGGAGAAGATGGCCGTCGCTGGTCTTGTGCTTGTGCCAGCATTGTCTCCCTGTGCAACAACACTGCCTGTGTTCCTCGCTGTTGGAAACTCATCCTCCATGATGGTGCTTGCAATAATAGTTCTTCTTTTTAGGTATGAAGCTACATGTATAAACATGTTTACTTCATTTTGATTTGTAGAAATGGATTTATATTTTTATACCTATCCAGGGTTCTGGGAATCTCTATCAGTTAGTATTCTACTCTGGTACCCATTATCCACTGCATGAGCGTCCTTTAGTGAAAAGAAGGTAAAACCATCCATTCATTGGCACCATATTGACAGGCTAGTCAGTTTTGGTTCATTTCAGCTCAAAAGGCTGAAACTGTCCAGTTTGGTTAGGTGACCGAACCAAACAGCTGACTAATATTTTGGTCCAGATTTTGGACCTGTTCAGTCTTGTTTGGCAGTTTGGGTCCAGATTCAGCTTGTTTGGCTGAAAAGGCATTAGTGGCCGGATTTTGGCTGAATTGGGAAAATAGTTTAATTTTTTCCATTTTTCTTTGTACAAAAAAAGCATTTCGTTTTTTGCTTGGATTACAAATTTGACCCAATATAATGTAATGATTATGTGTATGTATTGTGTTACCATTCCAAAAAAAAAGATTATGTGAACACGTTTATTTTATGTTATTTTAGACTACAACATTGATAATTTGAGATGAGAGTTGAGATTTGAGAATGGATGTCACAATTCCTATTTTTAAAAAAGACATTAAATGTCATAATTTTAGTCACATACAAACATGACTTATGTTATGGCATGTTTGAATGTATATTTGTCTTTGTTAATAAACATTATATATCAAAGGAAATTTGTGTTGGGTTATTTCAGTTCAAATTGGGATCCACCTTAGGTTCTCATTCGCATGAAAAAAATTGCAAACGCCCTCTTGTATTTTTTGAAGGATGGTGCAAAATTATTTGTATGGGTGCAATCTTAGAAAATTTATGGCATGATCTCTCTACTGATCTCAACTAATGATGCCCAGATACTTGTGGCAGACTGAATCTATACGCATGTTGGTACTTGCTATTGCACTAATACTTCCATAGTTGTAGTTTAGCATGTCCTCCTGTATTGAATTCAATATTTCATATAGTTCTGTCTTCTTTTTTTTTAAACACAAAATATTAGAAAGGATTGCGAACAATGATTATTTTCACAATTTGAAAATATAATATAACGAGCTATGAAGCTCAACAAGTAATCATGAACTTAGGCATGTGGATTCAAGAAATGAAATGAGCAAGGTACACCTTATTCACTTAGAATTGTCAAAGGTGGTTCAGAAACATTAATCAAAATACATGAGGAACAACGAATTAAGACGAACAGGGATCTCGAAGATGTGCTTAGAATTAACCAAAACAATGATGAACATTGCCATAATGCATGGTAATCATATCAAGCAAGCACAAGGATATACAGGATTTACATGGATTAACGGAACTGAATAATGAACACTATCTAGAATTCATCGAAAGAATGATTACCAAACATTCAGGAGATTAGCAAAAACCGAGCAATGAAATCTAGGAAACAGGGAAATATTACAATGGTTGACATATTTATACATTCAGACGTGGAATGAGAATAAGCAAAGGTCACAGGGAAATATTACAATGGTTGACATATTTATACATTCAGACGTGGATTGAGAATGAGCAAAGGTCCGCATGATTCATATGGAAATCACAACTTCGGATAATGAGCATCGTTTAGGATAGAATGGAACAAATTTCAATGGTATAACATAATTGAGCAAGACAAATCAGATGCATACGGACTTGTCATTCAAGATGCATACTTATACTTGTTCTGATGAAGAAGGTACTTAGAACCACATATGTCACATATCATAATTATGGATAATAAGGAACAAAGACGTTCATGGGTTCATAGGAATCACTAGGATTCTACTGAATGAATCCTGAATGAGAATCTTGATTTATGATAAGCATAACTTCACGGAACATACTTGCACAAAATCATGAATGAACAATAACTCAGAATTGTGAAAGGCAACATTACTTGCACGGAGGACATCCATGGAAGTGTCTTAACCCAAAGTTTCATGTTGCCTGTCTTATCATTAGATGCACAGTTTCCTATGGCCTATCTTATTAGATACACAATTGCATGTGATCTATCTTTAATGCAAGGCACATGGCGTCCCATGGCCTGCTTCTCATCATCTTAGCTTTCTCAATTATAGACCAACTCGTGGCCCACCAATACTTGGGTTTGGACCCAAAGCCCCCTCAAAATCATAGGTTGGGACAGAAGGCCCCTCATCAAATCTCAAGTATACACCAACTGGTGGCCTGCCAATACCTGAGTTTGCCTTCACACGGAACATATAGCATACACATCATACACATGAGACATGACATATGGATAGCATACAAGTTGACAGCTCAAGTCATAAGAAAAACTCATAACACAAGAATCACGTCACACAAAAATGAGACACTAAAACAGCATAGATCATATCATATTCATGGAAACATGCCATTCAGGCAACAAAACCTGAATTCTCTTATTGTATCAAACCATACGGGTCATGACAGCTCAAGTCATAAGAAAAACTCATAACACAAGAATCATGTCACACGGAAACGAGACACTAAAGACATTCAACAACATAGATCATATCAGGTTCATGGAAACATGCCATTCAGGCAACAAAACATGAATTCTCTTATCGTATCAAACCACATGGGTCATGACACTTGTGGACATCACAAATTGAATCAATTCACTTTGTATTCACATGAAGCAAGTCACAGGAATCAGGATCACTTAACATTGTATGACATGTCAAGTATGAAAGTGATATTACATGGATATCATATGATAGATCATAATCACATGGATGTCATGTAACTGATGAGTCAAACACACATATGCAGACCCACAAGAACATTGACTACATGATCTCATGATGATAGGAGTGTCATTGTAAATAGGCTTGACATAGAAAGTCTCACAATGCATGCAAAGTGCCTAAAACCAATCCAGGGCCCACCAAACCTCTGGACCTAGTAAGTTAATCTGCTATAAACCAGTGGTTAAAATGTGTTTAATCAAGGAACTAGTTGCACACATTAGGGAATCTAAATCACATGCTTTAGACCTTCTTCCATATCTGACTTTTTTCTTAATTAGGACACCCTCAATGGTTTAGACATGTTTAATCAAGGTGCCAATCACACACATTGCGGAATCTTTTTAATCAAGGTGCCAATCACACACATTAGGGAATCTTAGTCCTGTACTTTAGACCCCTTGTGCGACTTGTTTCTTAACTTTTTCCATTTTCCTTATGTACTACCTTAATTTGTACCTCATTTTATTTCAACAAAAGTTATTTGTTACCGATCAAAATATATAGATAGCTGCGTGTCATGCTCTCATGGCCCATGGCGCACACATCCAAGGTGATGAGATGCACAATCACAAGGCTTTCTAGTGTCACTTGTGCATCATGGCTGTCTAAGTGATAGGACACAAATGCTATTGGATGGGCAGATGGATCTGCATAGGTCTTGAAAGGTCTGGAGGATTGGGGAAGACTAAGAGTAATTTGGAATGCTATTAGATGGGTGGAAGGTTCCACGCTGATCTTGAAAGGTCCGGTAAGATCCTGGGTTATTTGGAATTATATAGAAATGCCTAGGATGTTCTTGTAAATTAAAGAAAGGTAGAGAGATTTGTTGATTATTCTAGATAAGTTGGATGAGTGACTTGTGGTTTAATCTTGGCCTTGGTTTGTTTAATATAGTACCATAAATAAGGCAGCGCTCTTCTGTAACAAGCAAGTTTGGAAGCAATTCAAGAATCTCTCGTTTCTCTAAATTTTTCTCTTGTTTTGTGAGCGTGCCTTGTGGTGTGAGCTCTTGGTCTAAGAGTTGATCACTGTTAGGGATGGTTGGCTCGCTAATGCAGTTGGCATATACAAGTCCTGCATGGGCTAGTCAAGGGGTTTCACTCGGTCTATGACATGTATCTATATTTGTGTACTATATTTCTGAAAGCATAGAGTCTTATGTCTGATCCTTGTATGTGTGTCCTTATCCGTACCGTCTATGGGAATTATAGCTCTCAACATTTGGTTTTCCTACAAAGATATGGCAGAATACAAATATTACATTGGTTAGAAGTGAGGCTAGAGTTTGGGTTGAGACATTTGAGTGCCTTTGGTAGCAGGGCTTGCAAAATGCTGATATCACATGTGCCTGCCCTAGACACCAAATCCAATGGTGGGTGTTCTGTTTGACCTCTCACAATTTGCTCTGCATACCACGCAGCTACAAAGCAAGTTCACCTAGTTGTAGCTGATAGCATTCAAAAAGAAGAAAAGAAAAAGAAAAAATATCACATATATGCCTTTTTTATACTGTTTTCCAATAGAAATAAGTTAAAATGTGCAAAAACAAAATTTTTATGTGGCATCTGGTTGTTTCCCAAATCCAAGTATATTCAAATGTTTTGATAGGATGGATGGTTATTGTTTTTGTGGTGCATTTGGGATGGTGGAAACTGGATGTCATGTGAGGTTGATATCTTGCTTTCCAACTTTCCACCACAAATCAGTTTAGCGATTGAAAAAAAAAAAATGTTTTAGGTAGTAAAGGCAGAAAATCACTGCCCAATTTACTTGTGATTTACATGCTGCCCCTACAGTATTGCACGTATTGCATGTTCTGTATTTAGAAACCACTTACATTTTGTGATATTGTTTTAATGCTTAGTCAATGCACGCAATGTACTGTAGCAATCAATTTAAGCAATATACTTTATCTATTTTAGTTGGGTGGCTATCATCTCTCTACTGCATAACATCTGTTTATAATTGATTTGCAGCACTATTACTGTGATGACTTCACTGGTCGCTCTCTCATTTTATGGTGCCAGCCAGCTCAAATTTCATTGGATTGAGCGGTATGACAAGCTTCTTGTTGGCACGGTGCTATGTCTTGTAGGGATCTTGACTCTTGTCTTCCATGATCACGAAGGTGGTGGGCAATCCATTGGAGAACACTTGCACAGAAAGCTCATTGGCTTGTAAGACCACTATTTAGGTCGATAGTGCTATCATCTGATTTTCTTTTGTAATCATGTATTTTTGTTTGTTGAATGAATTTGAAGATTATCTTGAGCAAGCACTGATCGATCACTGAAAGAAGGTATGTTCTTGGTGAGACCATAGAGCAGTTGCAGCTACATGCCTACATTTCATTTTGATGAAGAAGCTAGTGGTATGGCCACTTGATGCCTGTCATGAACTATGTAACTATATGAAGGTGTAGACAATAACTCAAATACGATTGCAATATATTGCTTACCCCTGCACACCTAGAGGGACTTGATATTTGAAGGTCACTTTGGCTGGTCTCTGGAGCACCCAAAAAAAAAACAAGTTAAATTATACCCTCTCTAGAGCAAATAGCACCCAAGTTAAATTTTACTATAGTCGGTCATAGTGAATTTTGATTCAAATGTTTGTTGCACTTTGAGCAAGTTCTTTCAGTTGGATATATTTCCAGCTAAGACTGAGAAGATAGGTTTTGTGATGAGATTTCAAGTTACACAAGGACTGAGGAGAGAGGAGAGGAGGAGAAAAAGGGGTGAGGGATTAGAAGTGTTTTCATTTGTTTGCTCGACTGAGTTAATAGGAATTCTAAACAGTGCCTTCCTAACAGATCCAGTGGGGATAAATAAGTAAATGAAAAAGATGTACAAATGACCATCAAATAGGCTCCCCAGTGGGAGGAAATAATCGCCCAGCCATCACTCCGGTAATTCAAGTCCTTGGAAAGGTGGGGTCCCATCTTCATCTCCCCTTTGCTGGACCCCAATTTTACCATAAATATCTAGGAATTCAATACAGCTCAAAATATCTAAGTGGAGACACTGGAGGGTTAGGATATGCACTTGTGTGTAGAGGGAGGGAGGGACCTTGGTTTTAAAACATCTTCTTTGTTGGTGTTTCTTGTCTTTCTTTTTGCTTCTCAAACTTCTTTCCTTGGCATATTTTCAGTGCAAGATGAATTTCCTCCAGTACAGCTGAGACAGGGGAAGTAGAAGGGCTTTGTTAGAGGAGACATTCTTGGGAGACATCCTGGGAACAGTTTCAGTATTTTGAGAAGATACTGAAGTAACCGGCACAGAAAACCAGAGAATTCATTTCCAAAGAGGAAAACAGGTTTAGAATAGAAATGTTTTGTTTAAATGAGGAAATAAAATACATATAATGAATAACCAACGAACGGGTGGTAGCTCTGCTGGCCAAGGACTCCGCGCCTCAAGAAGTGGAGAGGTTTTCTGTTCGACTGACACCTACCTCCATTGGCCGCCTCACCCGGACTTCAAGAGGCGGACCCAGAAAATGGAACTAGGGGGGTGGGTAGTGGCAAATGAAAATTATTAAAAGAAGATTTTAACATTTTAGGGGGCAAAATAAAAAATTACAAAAGTTTTAGAGGTAAGTTGAAAACTTCTACATGCAGGTCCACCCCTGTACCTGATGCATGTGGATAGAAGGATTTGCATGTGCCAAAATGAAATTTCCTGTCTTTACTGGTGAAGACCAAAAATTCAAAAAAAAAAAAAAAAGCCTCGATTTTGCTTTTTCTTTTTTTTTTTCTTTTTTTTTTTTTGGTATGCGCGTGCGTGCGCTTGTTATTTGAACAGAAACCCTTAAATTTATCTCTGCTTAGATGACCACTTTCTTCAGTAGATTGTGTTTTCTTTTTATTCTTGAATGGTTTTTCGATGGACTATTAGCCCTAAATTCCACTTCATATAATGACATTATAAGATTGTGTCAACCTTAATCAAAGTAGCCCTCAATTGCCAAGAATGCATCTTGACTTCACTATAGTTACACTTACATTTATTGAAATAAGATAGCTTCTCCAAATTTTCTGTTTTATGTTGTAGCTTCTTCCAAACAGTACCATTTATCACTGCTGCTTTGTTTTCATTCTTATTTTTGTTTTGCAATTTTTTTTTTTTTTTACCAGCCAAGGGGGCTGGACAGTTGACCCCAGCACACACAGGTAAGAAGCCCACCTGGACAGGAAATGAACTCTGGGTGCTCGGGTGAGAATAGGACTCCTAACCACTGGGCTATCCCTTTATTCTCATCACCTCTTCTTGAATTGGTTATCAAATCAGACCAAACCATCATTCTCTTCCACAGATCATTGTCTTAATAATTTTGAGTATTAAAAAATATCCTTCCTGTCTTAGATTCACTGTAACTTGCATTTATCTTGCTTTTCATTTTCAAAACAATTAACTGAAACCTTTTTCTCTGTTCTAAAAATTAACCTGTTTGGCAAGTCTGATATATTTGATATAGAGCTTTATTCTAAATTTGTTTGAAATAGAGCTGTTTGAACTCTTCTTCAAATACGTTGTTGGTATCTCTCAAAAAAAAAAAAAAAAAAAAGGTTGTTGATATGTCTAAATCAATTCAAAAAAGCATACCTGTCCTGCAGTAAATATTATACGGGCGAAGTTCGCATGTAAGAAAAATAATACCGACAGACCTGACATATATTAATGGTAGTTAAGCAAACTTGTCATATAGCAAAAGTTAATTGGTAAATTTGTAAAAAAACAATGCTCAATTACTTTTTACATTCATGTTTATTTGTTTAAAAAAAAAAAAACGGTTTCGATACTTTTTGAAATAGAGGCAAAAGGTGGATTCAATTAGACATTTACAAAAATATTTTTAAATAGTTTAAATTACTCGAACAACTATTTGAATAAGTTTTTATTCAAGTAAACCTAAAAAGTATACTTAAAAAATGGAACTCTTATAACCTACTTTATTATTATTATTATCATCATTATTTTGTTCTATATCGTCTATAATTAGGCAACATTATGCTCAGGAGTACCCTGCAAGGATTATATGAGAGGCAAAACTCTAAGCTTTCTGCGGGCTCTCTTGGATGCATGCAGATCATAAAAAGAAGTTGTGTAATGGAAAGGTCTTAGCGTGGATGTGCTTTTAGGCAAAAAAATCATTTCCATCAATTTATCACATCTATTGCATTAAGGGGTCTTAAAAAAGTTAATGGGTGCTCATAAGATTTTTTTTTCGAAGATTGAGGGTTCGAAACTGCATTATCACACTAGGACTACAGGAAATTTACTCGACTTCCCCTGCACCCTCCGTTATGTAAAAAAAAAATATATATATATATATATATTATGGTTGCTCACAAGATTACTGTCATGCCATTGGGAAGAGAGAGAGAGAGAGAGAGAGAGAGAGAGAGCGCTATTTTTTATTTGCTTGGTAGAAAGAACTATTGCTCTTATATGACAACTATAAGCATGTGCTGAGGCCTGGACCGCGCGGTAGTGGCTGATGACCATTTTCTGAATTAGCTCACTAGCAAAGCAAGTAATGCTATGTTTTTTCGAGTTATGAACATTTTGGCCCTCTGCCTTCCTAGTCCTGGCATCACATAATTAAGTTTCTCCCATCTCTAAAAACTTAGAAAACAGGGCCTGGCTTTATGTACTTACTGCACTTTCGATCAGTTTTTTTCTCTTATTGCACTTCTTATCAAGAATAATCTGGAATGTATCAAACTGTGAGCTTGATGATTCTTTTATACATAAGAGTATCATCTAAGTGCAATCATTTTGCATATTAGCAACCCTGCCCAAAACTATCATCAGCATTGTCCCTGCCATGTTTATCATGTGTTACTGTCTCGCTCAACATGCACTATCTTAAAGAAATGGATGATGTTGATAGATGCACTGGAAGTGTTTGTTTAAAATGATTGTCAAGGTTCAAAAACTGATCATTGATATTTAGATGTACCATTCACCATCATCATCAAAACCTCACCGTAATTACATTGGTTCAGCTATATGAATTATGTTTCTCCATTCCAATCTATTATGAGTCGAATCTTCATATAAGTTGCACTTCTTAATATCTATTTTTATTACCTTTATCTACATCCTCTTTGTCCTACTCATTTCCCTTGGTGGGCCACCAACCTGTATACTGGCACCATTGCTGGCCTGCATTGGATATGTTCAAATCATTTCAAATAATCTTTTCTAAATCTTATTATCTACTGATGTTATCCCTAAATACTTTCAAAAGAGCTTATTTTTAATTTGAGATGCACCATTCATTAAAACAATCAATCACTGACACTTTTGACAACTATGCAAGTATTTTTTATGATATAACATGAATTACTGCTATAGAGCTAACATTAATTTCTTAAACCTTAGTTCATGAGTGGAGGTGTTTATCTGGTTGTAGGTGCTGTTATCCTCTGGGCATTGTCATTTGCCTCTGTTGGTTAAGGACTTGAATTGCAAATAGTTCAATTCTCCAACTAGTGGCAATTTGTTGTCACTAAGTTCACTGAGTGCAGTCCTATAAATTTAGTAGTAGGGCTTGCATGAAAAACCGAGCAGCTCATAAGCAATGAACCAGTGTATTAACACTGGTCCATATCTTAACTCACTTTTGAATTAAACCATGTCAGTGTGTCATTCATTATGTTATAAAGAGAGAGAGATACATGGTTCGACAAAATTGGGCATGTCGCTTAGTGCCTATTTGTTTGCATTAATAAACATATGAATTCATGGTGAGATGAACTATATCAAAGGATTATTACAAAGGTGAGGGATGAAGGATAGGTGGAAATGTAGATAGGATATTCACTCTCCTATGTATTGAATTACTAGAGTTCATTTTCCATCCTTTTTATTTTATTTGCTCATTTTTAGAAATTCAGCTTTGCTCTTCATTTTAATTAGGGGAATTACGGTGGCTATTGAGTGTTGAAATTTGAAAACAAGAACCCTTAGGGATAATGTAAATATCAAAAGTTTCTTTTTTTTATTTTTTTAAAAAATTTTGGTCTCCCCAATATATATATATATATATTTTAATGATTTTAACAACTTATGAATTCAATGTATTCAATTCATATCTATTGTAATGCAAACTCACCGAAAAAAAAGAAGAAAAAAGAAGTGTCCTAATGTGAAAAAAAATGGCCTTATGGAGTAACTACACATGGTCAGTAATGATTTAGGTCAGATGGCCAAACTGGATTGATTCCTGGCAAACATGGGCATCTAGAATAGAAGGCTGGCTACCATTTATCCTATAAAAACTTTCCATATGTTGGTTCACCAGACGGTATCTAAATATCACATCTGTGTTGGGCGGGTTAAGCCAACCAAGACCTGAACCCACCTCGACCCTACAAACCAATCAACAAACCGATCTCTAATAGGAGTAGGTCAAGGTGGGTGCCCATTTTAACCCCACCCTTTGTTAGCCCTAGCTAAACTGCACAAAGAGATAGATTCTTTCTTTCTCTTCCCATTAAAAGACTTAAAGACCAAATGACCTCCCTTGACCCAGAGTCAATTTTCTCCACCACTATAATTGGATATAAATAATGAGAGATGTTTTTATGAGAGATATCTCTCACCTTATTTGAAAGATATATGTGAGGGCCCTCATATTTAAGTTGTTGATATTGGAAGGGCCCTCATATTTAAATTGTTGACATTGGATATGGATGTGAGCCCCCCTACACAATTTCTCATTTAAGGTGAGAGATATTTTTCATACGAGTGTCTCCCATAAATAATAAAGCTAAAAGTTGGACCTTACTTTAGGCCAACTAAGGGTTTCTCATGGGCTAGGCCAAATCATCTTAAACCTGAGCCCAACTTGCTTCAGGTCAAGCTACATGTTTGATCTCGATACTGGGTTGGGCCTAGATCTAAAGTTTGGGCCCATTTAATATCTGACCAGGGCTTGAATTCATTGATCAAAAGTCTGAAATCCGGCCGAGCCCAAATAACTAGTGCCTGTATTCAATGGCTGATTTGCTCAAACCTTAAAAACAAAAAAAAGGTTAGCCAGGCCAGGATATGGCTCAGGGCTCAGCCTGACCCCAACGGCCAATGGGCTCAGTGGTGCGCGCAGTACGCACCATGCGCGTGATAGGGTTATCTAAGTTTTGTTGTCTGGAATCCTTAAAAAGGCCTCTGTCTCGAGCCAAAGTCCTCTCTCTCTCTCTCTCTCTCTCTCTCCGCTCTTTGCGTGTTAGGGTTTCTTTCTACAGGTTGCAAAGAGACGATAAGGCTCTCCTCGATCAAGGTATTTTGGGCAGAAAAATCCGGCATGAATTGAATAGATTTCCCTTCCTCTGTGTTTGTCGATTGAAGAGGTAAGATCCTTGAATTTGATTCTTTTATTGTGTTTCAGATCGATTTTAGATCTAGATCGTATGCGGTTTCTAGGGTTTCTTTTGATTATGGGTGGTTCTGTTTTGTTGGGTCTTCGATTTTGGTGGTTCTGTGGGTATAATCGATCTTATCTCTTTCGCCTTTGTTCTTTCCGATTGTATTCTTTTATCTTTTCAGATCTGATCGTCTGAATTGGGGGTTTTTGCTATGAAAGGCTGTACTTTTTTCTTTGTTGCAAATATGATGTGGTTTTGGGCGATCTTTCAATTTTCGGAAGATTGTTTTTTTCTGGGGTTCAGTTGGTTTTTGAAAATTAGACGTCTTTTTTCATGCCCTAGATTGCTCGATTTTGATGGTTATAGCAAGAGATAGAAAGGGCTAATCCTACATAGTAAGATGATTCAGTTGGAAAATCACTTGCAAATGTGTGAAAACATAGCTTTTTTTTTTTGTTGCAAATATGATAAGGTTTTGGGTAATCTTTCATTTTCAGAAGAATATTTATCTGGGGTTCTGTTAGTTTTAGAGATTTTGACATCAAGATTGCTTGATGTGAAAATCTGACCAGTTGTAGGTTTCTATGTTTAAGATCTTTATCAGGATGATCATACTTTGTTTACTTAGAAAATATAGGTTCTCTCTCTTTATCTCTTGATATTGAATATTCCTGGGCAATAACATGAGAATCACAACCCCCAGAACCATTCATAAGATTACTATTGTGAATTTTCATTTCTACTCTGCATTTGGTATTTTTTTTTATCCAAGACGTTTGACATTGGATTTTGGATATAGGATGTGTTTATATTGGCCTTAGATTTAGTGCTAATTAGATGCTATGAAATGGGTTTAATTCCAGTGAGTGGTTGATGCTATGGCAGAAACCACAACCACATTGTGTTGGATATGGTTTCTCCACTACTTTTTTTTTTTTTTTTCCGACCAATGATTAGGTGCCATCATGTAGTGAAATACACCAGTTGTAAATTTATGCAATTTACCATAATTCATTAGGATTTGCAATGAACAATTATGGTGAATGATGTTTATTTTTGTTTGAGATGCTCTCTGTTGTACATAATTGGGATTTATTTTTTGCTATTGGTTTTCAGGTTTCATAATTATCATCATCATCTCTTCAGTACTGAGATCTAGCAAGGTTCTCAAAGGAGGGGCAATGCGGTTCCATGAAAGAAATGTAAGTTGTTATTTTTGTCAAGGCTTGCAGAGGTTTTTCTTACATTATATAATGTCAAAAGAAAGAAAATATCTGTATAATTAATTTCGACTCATGATGCAGGAAATGCATAGAGATTTAGATGAATATGAAGAGGAGGGAGAAGATCTGGAAGAGGAAGGAATGGAATATTTTGAGGACGGTGATGAAGAGGAAGACGACGGGGAAGAGGAGCATGAGAAAGAAGATCCAAAGCCTACCAAGGAGGAATTAGAATATCTTGAGTTGAGGCAACGTCTAAAAGAAGAAGCTAGACGGCGATTGAAGAAGGAATCAGCATCTACTTCTGGTCATTCTCAGGAGAGGAAGAAACTGCCATATGACAAGTTAGTGCTTATGTCCATTAGTTTGTGAGTTGTATTAGGAGAAATTTTTTTCCTTAAATGCTTGCCATGGAATTATTAAAAAAAAAAAAAAAATTTGCTGCCATGGAAATGACATTGGAATTTGAAAATATTTAGATTATATTATAATTAATCATATATTTAGTAAAACTTTCATGCAGAAAAGTGTAGATCTCTAATGAGAGAAGTGCAACATTACAAAGTTATGCACATGCCACGTTATGGAAGTCTTATTTTTCTAATGGGATATTATCTATCATTTATACCTTTTTTTTATTTTTTTATTGGTTGTGGACTTGGTGTGTTTGGGAAACTTACAATGCAATCTCAGAGACATGGTCTACTCAATGCGGAACCATCATTTTGCTTGTGTGGCTGGTTAACATTCAAACTTTTCTTTTACTTGGAATCCAAGACAAATTAAGCGTTTTTATGAATGCTTGATTTAAGTTAGATGAGATATTATTTGATAGATGTCATTTCTAGAAAAAAGAGACAAAAATGTCAATTTCTGTGATCTTGTTTTGTATTAAATCATGATGTTTTTGTTTTAGGAGTTGCAACATTTAATAATAATAATAATAACAATAAGATTTTGACCAAAATGGATTCGTTGACATTTGATCTTGTTTTGTATTAAATAACGACGTTTTTGTTTTAGAAGTTGCTAGATTTAATAATAATAATAATAATAATAATAATAAGATTTTGATCAAAATGGATTCACCCCCTTTTGTGATTTTTTAAAAAATAGTATCTGAATTGCCAAATTTGATCATGTTATTATTATTCATTGCTTGCCAATGAAAAAAAAAATCTCTCATGGTTTTTAAAATTATAAATATATTTCGAGGTATACTTCTTCTGTATAGAGGAAATTAAGTATTTTGTGCCAAACTGAATACTTAGGTCCTTGTCGTGTGATTCAAATTAGTGAACATGACCTTTAAACTTTGTGATAATGATTTGTCACGTGATTTGATTTTAGGAAAGAGAAGGGATCTTTGGTAACTTTTTTGTTGAAAATCTCTGTGTTGGGGAAATTCTAGGCTTTTCCCTAAAAAGCTATTTGATGGGCTCACATTTTTTCTATTAAAATTATAGTTATTCAAGGAGGTTCATTTGGACATTCAATCCTCATCCATTGTTTTTATATGCAGTTATGGCTCTTTTTTTGGTCCTTCCCAGCCTGTTATTGCCCGAAGAGTACTCGAAGAAAGCAAGTCAATTTTAGAAACACAGCATATTCATGCGAGAACTCCAAATTCAAACACTGGGGTATGCAATGCTAATTTATATTTTACTTGCATTTGCCGACCCCAGATAGATGGCACTGGGCTTCAATGATGATGTTGATGATTTATATTAGTTGCAATTGGCAGAGTAAAAAGGGGACCTCGTCTACAAATGAGGAAAAACGAGACAGGGAACGTCGCCCTCCACCGAAAGCTGTTAATGAGGTACATGAATATGAGTAGCCAATGTCTTCCGCTGAAGTATTCTATGATGCATGCATGCAACTAATTGCCTTGCTATTGCAGTTTAAAAATGAAAGTACAGAAGCTTAGAGACACACGGGACTACTCTTTTCTAATGTCCGATGATGCGGAATTCCCTGTCCCTTCAAAAGAGTCTGCACCCCGAAATGTTCCAGTTAGGACTTCTGGTGCGTTGAATAGGTTCCATATATTTATAAAATTAAATGGCATTAAGTACACTTAATATTTTTAAGAAGGAGATTTATACAGGTTTCTGCTGATGTGGAAGATGCTCGACCAGCTCAAGCAACATTAAAGGGCAAGGCGTCATCGATGAGCAAGACTGTTAAGCCGGCTGCTGGTGGCCATGAAGAGAGAAAGTTAGTCTCTGCAAGTCGTCAGATGCCAAACAAAATGGTGCCCCCAAAGGCAGCCCCAACAATTAGACCTGGGCGACCATTAGGTGATCCAAGAAAACTGCTCGGAAGCAATGTTGGAAATGGGCCAGGCAGGCCCGTGGGGCCAAAAGTTCCTTTCCCGGGGTCATCTGCCACTAACATGGAAAAGAAGAAGGCTGCTGTTGTGAGTGCGAAGAGTTCCATTCCTGTTACAAACAGGGCACCTTTGCCAAGGTCACAGGCTGCTACACAGAAGGATTATTTGGAAAAGAAAAAGGATAATCGACTGGCTGATAAACCTAAGGTGATACCTAGACAGCCAGTGGATAAACCTAAGGTGATCCCAAGACAGCCAGAGGATAAACCTAAGTTGATGTCGAAAAAGCCAGTGCCCTCTTCAAAGCCTCAGGTTTTCCTCTCTCACACATGCATGCGTGCAGTGTATCTGATATATTAATGCCATCAATGATTCTCACAGACCAAATGTCAATGTTTGCCCACTTCTGATCTATGATAATCAAATACTTGGAAGTAGGCTACATATCTGTGTTGTATTATATCCTATGTTCTATATGTTTGAAATCTGTCCTTGCCAAATTCATGTCGTGTTTCTTCTGTATCCATGCATACTTGGTTATCATAGCTTTTGACACTTTTAAATGTTTCTTATATGCCTGGGCTACAGATGAAACCTCTCAAGCAAATTCCATCGCGTCCTATGCGAGAGGATCGGCCAAAAAAGAGGCCTGTGAATCGATACTCTGATGAAGAAGACATGGATGATGGTGAAGAGGCTATCAATATGATCAGGAGTATGTTTGGGTAAGATTTCTTTCTTTAGCTTGTTATTATCCTCGTATTGTTCTACTTTTATGGAATCCATAGTGCCATGGTGGTCAGTGTCATCATACCATGATAGTGCACTGAAATCCACTGCGTGCTGATTTAAAATAGCAATAAAGTTCTTTTTAACCAGAGGAACATCAAAGGTTTCACATCATCATGTTGCAAGAAAATGAGATTTACTTGTACATGCTGTATACTTGTAAACATAGGATAAAATGCTTGAAGTGTAATTGAACGATTTTTTCAGCTATACTGATGACCATTGATACTATACAATCCCCATTACATGCCAAAGAGTCACCCACTGGGGACAATTCAGGAGAAAGAAACATTGCAATTGGCTCAGACGACTCATAAAAGAAATTAAGTAAAACAAGAGGTAGAAATGGGGAGAAGATTTTTGAATTAAAGATAGATTCTAATAAAAAAAACTCACTTTTGAAACTGTCAATCTCACAATTTGATCCAATGCTATTTAAACTTTGTTGCTGAATGCTCAGAATTTATTCTCAGGAAGTTCCAAAGTCCAACTCTATCTAAAATAAGAGTTCCTACTTACTAAATGAGGAGGGCCTCGTGAACATTTGTTTATTTTTTCTGACTTCATCCACTGCTTTCAGGATTTTTTTATTCGAATTTATCTCCTCTTGGTGTCCTTTTACTGGAATTACAAAGCAACAGAAATGAGGAGAATATTTTATCAAGAAAGTTCAATGTCATACATGACAAGTACAATTGAAATAGGAGCTGATTTTAGTTTTTAAATGTATGAACTTAAGCAATGTTTGAAAATCAGATTTGCATCACAATTTTTTCTTGGCGTTGAATTGGATCATGAATTTTAAGATTTTTTTTTTAAATATTATAATTTTTTATAAGTATTATGTATTCATCATGAGTGATCCAACTTCCATTCATATGAGCAATAGAATGATTTATAACAATATGATGATATCAAATGAAGAACCTAATTGACATATGCATAAATATGTTGAAGAATTAATGCGACAAAATGTAAAAAAAAAAAAAACCGTTTAAGAATTAATTAATATAAAAGCTACTAGTGGCTGACTAAAAGTAATAAACGACACAGTAAAAATCCCCTTCTTAGCAAGTTTCCTACCAACAAAACCCATGTAGGTATCTGAAATCAATTGAAAAATCAAATAAAAAAGCCCATGTACACATTATATGAACTTAGATAGATGAAATACCAAAGGAATAAAACAAAAATCAAAGAGGAAAAAAAACTCCTTAGTGCTGTACCTTTTAAACTGCTGGCTGTGTTACAACAAGTAAATATCCAAAGACTACTTAAGCCTATGAAGAACCCTTCAAAAGGGTTTATGCTGGTTGGCATTATTTATATGTCCACACAAAAATTCAAAAAACACAAAACATAATTTATTTTGTTTGACAGTTGAGTGACATTCTGTTCGCTGTAGAATATCAAAAAACCAACTTGCAGAACAGACTATTGTACAAATTGGTATAGAAAGGATCACAAGACCACCAAAAAAGTCCCAATACAGGGGGATAAAAGTAAAAAACTGAGTAAGGAATCACTTTCTTTTCTGTTGAAAAGCAAAGCTTCTTTCTTTTTTCCTCCTCTAAGAGAAGGCTCCAATCATGTATATGGAATTTCAAATAGAGTTTAATCCTTTTAATCATACCTATTTATGTATATGGAATTTCAAATAGAGTTTAACAATAGTAGCAGGGGAAAGAAAACTGAAAAAGGTCTCTTTGATATCTCCCGCTGATCTTTAGGATCATTTATATGCTGCAAAGTGCAGTTCAAATAAAAAATAATGGTTCGTATGCTCATGTGATATTTTTCGAACACCAATTTAGAATAAGTATTGTGCGATATCAACAATGCACCAAAAACATCTTCAAGGTTTTCTGGACATAATCCTGCTTGAGATGAAACTTATGTATCTAATTCCCTTCAAAATATGAAAGAATCAATCAACTAATTAATGCACCTGTATCTCTTGGTGCCCAATATATATATATATTCACTTTTTTCTATTTTCTCTTTAATAGCCCCTGTTGTGGGGGTGGGTGCACTGGAAAGCGATAAAATAATCAGTTTGTTTCATGTCGAAAAATAGACCACTACCTTTTTCCCTCCTTTAAGAGAAGACTAAGTCCTGAACATGGAATCTCAAAAAAGGGTTTAATCCTTTTATACCCGTTTAACAATGGTAACAATGGAAGAAGCCTACAAAAAAGGTGTCTCTGATTTCTCTTGCCTGGTTTTAGAATCATATGGTATTACATTCCAGAGCGGTTCAATCCAAGCGTGGTTTGTAGTTTGTACACTACTAATGCAATACTTCTTCAAACTACTATTTAGACATCGGATCCAAGTAGTTTGTAGACCATCACCTTTTTCTCTTCTTTAAGAGTAGACTTAAGTCCTGAATATGGAATCTCAAAAAAGGGTTTAATCCTTTTATACCTGTTTAACAAGGGAAACAAGGGAAGAAGCCTAAAAAAAGGTCTCTCTGATTTCTCTTGACTGGTTTTAGAATCATATGGTATTGCAAACCAGAGCGGTTCAATCTAAGTGTGGTTTGTAGTTTGTACTACTAATGCAACTATTTAGACATCGGATCCAAGTAGTTTTTTAATGATACGATATGATTAATTACCAAGGTGAATTGTGTGACAGTAACTACACACCTAAAACAACCTTTCCGCTTGAGGTGGAACTTATGCATCTAATTCCATTCAAAGTATAAAAGCACCAACACCCCCACCCCCCCCAAAAAAAAAAAAAAAAAAAAAACTCTTGCTCTAATAGCCCCTTTTTTTTTTTTTTTTTTTTTTTTGAGTTAATTGAGCAATCCTGAGTTTTGAGGTGGATAAAGTTTTTCCGACTTTGGATGGTGGTTACTCTTGCAGGTATAATCCAAAGAAGTATGCCGATGTTGACGATGATGTCAGTGACATGGAAGCAAATTTTGATGACATTCTAAAAGAAGAGAGAAGAAGGTACAGAATAATGTCCTTTTTATTTAAAAAGTCCAAACTTGTGATCTTCTTAAGAACTTCTGGGTTCCCATAGGGGTGGGCCCATGGATGGCAAAGATCATCTGGTAGCGGTAGGTCATAGGCATGGTTGAAAAGCTCGTTCCTAAGCCTGTCTCCTGAGTCCACTTGTTTCTGTTGCTCACCAAGTTGAGCAGCTATTACTTGGCCAGACTCACCTGAGTATATCTGCTTGGGGCCCATTTGAATCGATTCAAACTTGTGATGGTTTAAGGTTCATTGGGGCCATTGGCCTGTGTAACAAGCAGTGGGGCTCCTTAATCAAGAGACTTGTAGTTATCAGAAGGTGGACAGGGGGCACCAAAAAATATCATAAGTCATCCAACTCTTCGTGTCCAGTTGCAATTCGAGGGAGATGTTGATCCAATTTCAAGTGGGCTGGCACTTGTTGCCTTTTCTACTTCTATGGAGCTTCTGTCTGCTGAATGCCTTTGCACATGCATTGACAACTATCATTTTTATCGTACAAATTTATTGTAAAAAATTTTCAATTTGTGATGCCATTGGTATGGTTGATAGTATCTTGTTGCTATTTGTTGCGTTGCAGTGCCAAAATTGCTAGGGAGGAGGATGAGCGGGAGCAACGCCTCATTGAAGAGGAAGAGAGACGAGAGAGAATGCGGAGGGAGGCGAAGAAGCGTAAGCTTAGGTAACTGTAATCTTGAAAACAAGAAAAGAAGAACAGATATAACTTCAACTCTATTGCATCTGTTCTAGCTGATTTAGTTTGATGAATGCTGGTGCTTTGACCATCTATTTCTTTCATTTTGTTTTTCTAGCAGTTTCCGCAAGAAAATAATAAATTTGTATCCAGGGCTGGTTCTGTTATGCTGTTTCCTAGAAATTATGACAAACTTTTTTCCCTAGATTTTGGCCTTGATCAATGGCAACCATGGAAGTCACATCTCCCTCCCTTCCAATTTTGTTCACTCATCCAAATGCCCATCATTTACTGTTTAGCTGTATATCCATGAACCTTTCTGGGATGTGGCCTTAGCAGTTACTAATGTAGTAGTGACTCAGCAGGGCTCCCCGCAATTGGGCTTCTCAAGGAACCTTTTTTTTTTTTTTTTTTTGGTGGGCAAATAACTGAATCTATTGTTATTAGTTATGACTATCAACACAAGGTAGCAGCGTTCATTTTTGTTCCCGTCAGATTCTTCAGTGGTGGCATAAGCAAGCTTGAATGCCTCGGTCGCACCATCACCTGGATAAAGATGGCTACAGTGGTCATGTCACTTTATGCATCTCACTGTGCATGGTTTTATGAGTGCAGTGAGTTTGGGCTATCAAAAGAAAATCACCAACAGATTAACCTGCATTTTCAGTGGGTACTCGAGCCTTTTATCACTCTAACCACTACAACCGACCATAACCAACCCAAAAAGAAAAGGAAAGAGAGTAACCACATACTATGACTTGTTGAAAAGGTATATATGCAACCATGTCTTGAGATGGGATTGTGGGCCTTGTTAGTTTTTGGATATGTTGTATAATGCCTTTTGGTCTGCGAAGAATAGGACGCCATTGTCATGTTAGTTTTTAACTTGTGGGACTTGTACTTGGCGCAAGCAGGAGTATGAAAACACAGCGTGTTAGTTTTAACTTGCATGCACATGCATTATTTGTTGTTTGGTTTGCCGAAATCCAGATGGCCAGCCTGAAGCTGTATCTCAAGCTGGTTGGGAGTTGGGACATACATGGATGGATGTGAGTGCAAAAAGTTCACATGGACAA
Organism: Camphora micrantha; assembly: GCA_003546025.1. Lineage (NCBI taxonomy): Eukaryota > Viridiplantae > Streptophyta > Magnoliopsida > Laurales > Lauraceae > Camphora > Camphora micrantha. The sequence goes on from QPKB01000002.1 coordinate 13,981,208, forward strand.
ACTTTTTGTCCAGAATTATGGACAAACTCCTAAGTATCCCTTGAATATCACTACTTAGAAGTTTGTCCACAATTCTGAGCAAAAGATTTGTCCATGTAGCATAACTCGAGTTGGTTGAAATAACCCAATCCCATATTTGGGGAAGACCGCATAGAAATATGCCACACTGACGTAGGTAAAGCTAAAGCAACAGTAGAGTAGTATATCATTTGTGGGTGCAGCCAACTCTTCATGCGGTAACACTTGTTTTTTCCGGGGGATATTTTTTCTACATCCCAATGGACACAGTCAATGAAAGAAGTTGGAGCTACAGTCAGCTGTAAATCAAACTGACATGTTGGCATGCACAAACTCCTCTTATTGTGGGGGACCAGTGGACGTGTTACTCAAAATACCCTTATAACAAGTTTTTACTTTTTGCGAGCCTCATTGATCAAATGTTGATTTGTGGAGTACCTCTTTTGATGGTTCAGTTACCTTAGAGAATGGCGCATAATTGGTCTTGGAGTTCTTTTTTTTAGATTCTCATACGGCCCAAGTTTTAATTTGATATTGATGGTCATAACCATTTAATGAAACTGGGTTCTCTATAATATGGAATCTACATAACCCCCTTTTAATTTTTTGACATCTATGTATAAAGGCAGCTGAAGTGGGCTCCATAGGTCGTTTGGGTTGGACTTGATCATTTTTCTAAAATAATTATTGAAGAAAAAAATTAAGAAATGATATAAAGGTATTTTTGTCCTTTTTGCCAAAAAAAAAAAAAAAAAAAAATATGATGAGGACTTTGATTGAAAGAAATTTAAAAAACTATTATACTCTTTTGAAATGTTAAACTCTTCATGGACCCTTTTAAAAATGAGCTAGAATAAACTCCAGAATGAATTACTTGAATCTTGTCCTTTTCGGACAAAAAAATTCTGTCTTCTCTTCTCAAATCAGACTTGCTCCACAACAGTTCAATAACCCATTTTTTGCGAAATTAAAATGAAAAACAGATCATTGTACTTTTCATTTTTCTTCTATAATATAAAACTTCTAGGCTTGCATATCAATTTTATTTATTTATTTCCTATGATGCAACTCACACACTCTAGCCAAGTCCCTAACCACCAGTAACGTGACAGGTGATGAAAGCCTGGTCATTTTTTTAACAAGGAGGTGCCTCACTATTGAGCTTAACAATGAATAGGCAAGTAGGGTATGAACAATGGAATATGGTTTTCCTTGGGGTTTATACCAGCTGGTACATATTACACCTAAATAGTCTACTTCTAGATTGTGCTCCCTGAATGCCACATTCTCCATCACATTACCTTGTTTGGTGTCTCTGTATTCTTTCTTTTTTTATTGACAGATGCATCAAACTAGAGCCATTAAAAAAAGAGGCTAGAAGTAATGGAAGGATCTATTTTAAATAGACTTTCTAAAATGAATGTTTGGAAATTTTTCAACTAACTCATCTAGATCCACAAGATGTCAAGCTAAGAAAATTGATCCCATATTTATGTTGAGCCTTCTAAAGAGATTTAACGGTTTGGATCTTCTATTTAGGGCCCACATAATCCAAAAAATAATATCAAATAATCCATATTTTTGCAAATATCTTGAAATTGGTGATGATCCAATGGTTGAAATCTAGATTCATAGTGATGTTTGACCTTATGAACTGTTTCTAATGTCCCATGGTGATGTTTGACCTTATGAACAGTTTCTAATGTCCCATAGAGAGAGAGAGAGAGAGAGAGAGAGAGAGAAATCAGAATACCTATGGACCAATCTACAGCCATGCATGGTACATCAATGGTAGATATTTGTTTGCAAATTTATTGAGATCCAGTAGGTATCAAGCTTTGAAATTTGACCCTATAATTGCGCTCATCTTTCCAAAGAAATTTAACGGTTTGGATTTTGTGCTTGGGGCCCACAGAATCCTGAAAATAATATCAAATGTCTCACATTTTCTTGCAAATATCTTGAGATTGGTAATGATCCAACGGCTAAAAATTTATTCTGCAAACGTATTTGATCTTGTGAGCATTTTCAATGGTTTGAATCTCGATTTACTCTCTCGTATTTTTTAAAATAAAAAATAAAAAATCGGACTGGGCACTATGGATGCCCAAAATACTGTTCATTTGCCTTTTTCATATCCCTCTACTTTCAAAAAGTCTACTTGGACAAACTTCTTGGGCAGAATTTTGGACAAACCCTATGGTATGGCTTGAAAATGATATTCAATCCTATCTTTGTAATCCAGATAATACATTTTTTTGGTATGCACTTATGGTTTTTTTTTTTTTTCTTTTTCCTTTTCTACCTGTTATTGCTGCAAGAGTACTTAAAAGAAAGGTGAACAATTAAAGGTAGCATAGAGAATCCTCACCAAACACTCCTTTTTGGCGCCGGATCTTTTCAAATTAATCGGCTCGAAAAAATAAATAGTTTCTTCTTAAGTCGGTCATCTAACGGTGATGTTACTATTGCAGCTGATTTGTTACTTGTTTGTCCGTTCAACCACCACTCCGGTTCTGGAACTGGTTTAGAGCTCCTCCACACTGGTGGACTGATAGGAACCAATATATCCCTTGGAAGGGAATGTTGGTGAGAACCACAAAGAAGATCTTATAAGCACTACTTGTATTGGTATTTGTGAGAGGATCTTCATTCGTGGTGGTGAAATCTGTATAACAAGAGTTGCTTTTTAGCATTCTCCGATCATCTGAAGGTTTTTGCCCATAAAAAATTAGATTTGGAACATATTTTAGATTTTTATTATTGAGCACATATCTAAAAATCAATTTAAGTTCTGAATGTAAGTTCCGACTCATGGACCCAAAACTTAGTCCGTTTGCCATACATTTTTCATATCTCATATGTTCTATTTGTTGTTCTATCAGTCAGAATACAAAAAAAAAAAAAGTTGATCGTATCCTAGTATTCTATTGTGGTTCGAATGTCCAAGATGGAGTTGGTGATGGTCTCGCTTGTCTAAATGGTTTAGTTCAAATTTTTGTAAAGCAGACATTTTTATATTTAATTTTGCCGGTAGTTGACTTTGATGCACTACTATAGGCCGAATGATGTCCCATTTAATTATGCAAAAGCAAGAAATAAAAGTGCATAAATCTAATTTATTTAAAATAGATTTGTCTGAAATAGATATGTTTTAAATGGAGTTATTTGAAATAGACGTTTTACAAATAAATCATTTGGTAAGAGACATGTGAATGAATTCCATTATTTGAATATATTTGACTATCAATGTTTTTTCACAAAATTCTCATGATTCATGAGGAATCAAGGCATGGAACTTGACCAGTGTTTTTAGCCTTCCAAAGGGGATGAAGATTTCGGATCTTAATTTAGGGGCCGCAAAAGTAGCCCTAGGGGTCTAGAGGTCTTTTTTTTTTTTTTTTTTTTTTTTTTGTGTAAATATCTCATAGTCCATAATAATCTAACAGCTGAAACTTGATTACATATATATTTTTGGTATTTCAAAAAGGATAGATGTTTTGGATCGCCATTTAGAGGCCAATAATAGTAAAAAAATATTTGAAAAAATGGACTGCCAAAAGAACACTAAAAAATTGTGTCACAACTTCTTAAGATCCATGATGAATCAAGGCATGAGATTTGACCCGATAATCTGTTTAGCTTCTAAAGAGGATTAATGGTTGGGATCTTGATTTATGGTCCACAAAACTCCAAAAAAATAACCTTAAGGGTCTGAAGTTTTTTCACGAATATCTCAAAATCCATGATCATCCAATGATTAAAATTTTACTCCATAGTTGATTTTGGCATTTTAAAGAGGACGGACGATTTGAATTTGCAATTAAGAGGCCCATAATAATAATAATAATAATAATAATAATACTAAGTAAAAAAAACCGGATTGCCAAAAAGCACTTATAAATCACGTCATGTAACTTGAGTACATCCAATGGTTTAATGCTGTTCACAAATATCATGAGATCTTTGATGAATTAAACCATAAAATTTGATCCCACCAAGGGAATGAATGATTTATATCTTAATTTAGGGGCCCATGTAAGTGAAAAAAGTAACTCTAAATAGGGTTTGGAGTTTTTTTTTTTTTTAATTTCAAAATAAGTAACTCTAAATAGTGAAAAAAGTAACTCTAAAAAAGTAACTCTAAATATATCAAAATTCATGATCATACAATGGTTGAAATTTGACACTACAATTTTTTTTTTTTGACTTTCTAAAGATATCCATGATTGAGATCAATGTTTTAAGTGTCACAAGAGAAACAAAAGAAGATGAAAAAACTGGACAGTGCCACAAGGGCGTCAAAAGCATTAAAGCAATCTACCATCTTTTCCACTTTAGACATGTATATCTACTTTGTTTCTACCCATTTATGCACTTATGAAATGAAAACAAAACATCTGAAGACCATTCGAGACAAACATTACCAAATAAATAGCCTAAAGCTGTTTCAAATAGTCGTATGACAAATCATAGACTTGCCAAACACAACCAAAATTTATAAGTATTTTGGACAAGAATAATCTCATAAAATCTTCAAAATAACACAAAAACAATAAGTTTCGCAATGTATTTTCTTAAAGGTGGCCCCCAAGATCTCAGATTTGCCAAACACTCTAGTGTTAAATAATTATTTTTTTAATAATTAAAAATTTTTAAGTTAAAACCAGTGCTTTTATTTTCAATCTTAATTTAATTAGCTCTTATTAATTAAACTAGAGTTTCCACATGACCCCTAACTCAGAGTCATATTTAACCCCTACAATCATAATCACGCTATCTAACTGGATTCATGTCAATTAGCCTAGTCTTGACCTTTGACCATGGTAGTTTATGCCAAACCCTCCCACCCTCCCGATGTGGGGTGGCCCAATAACAGCCTCTCAACTTTGAGAGCTCTAGCTAGATCCAATGGCTCAAAACCAAGGAGATCAAAACACGTTCTATTCTTGCACAACACAATCTACAAACTGGGGTGATATAAACGGGTCGGTTCTAATCTAGGTTCATGGTGGACCGAAAACTGTTTATTTATCGGGTCCTAAATAAGAGTCCAACTCAGTTTTTACCGGGGCGAAATCTTCAGGTAGTCAGAGAATCGGGACCCATTTACATACCCCACCGCCCTTGGGGGGCTTCTTTGCAACTGCTTATCAAAGCTGGGGTTTAAAAGAAAAAGCAGACAAAATTGCAAATTAGGGTTATGTTCCCATCCTCACATCTATAAAAACCAACTGAACCTGTGTTTCTTTTCTCTGCCACTCGCTCTTTATTTCCAAGGAGGGTCTTTTTCTGCATTTCCTCTTCAGCAGCTATGGTGGCCGCCAAGAAGACCGTACGCTCTCTCTCTAAAATTCATTCATTTAGATGCCTATTGCATATGCAGATACAATCCTGGCCATTTGATCGTTTACCCACAATTTGCTGGCCACCAAATGGACGGTTGGGGGTTGTTGTGAAATCTCCTTTTGATTTGTTTTGTTGTTTATGTTATGCAGAAGAAGAGTCATGAGAGCATAAACAATCGTCTGGCTCTTGTGATGAAGAGCGGAAAGTACACATTGGGTTACAAGACTGTTCTCAAATCCCTAAGGAGCTCCAAGGGTACATTTCTATTCACATAGAGTTTCATGATCTAGTTTGCTAAATTGGGACATTTGGGTTTTTCTGTTTCATTCAATGGCTGATTGTCTTCTTTTGATTCAGTTCTAATTAAGTATTTCAGATTGGGAGATTGATAGTTGAGACCAACCTTTCGGAAAAGGGGATAGTTAGGATTGAATGTGGGTAAATCCTAACTATCCCCTTTGCCGTGAATTGAAATTCCCATAAGATGAGTATTTAGGATAAATCTGAAGAAGTGTGACTTATATCCTCATACTCGAGAATTTGGCCCAGAATAGACTGGAATGGTCAAACAAAATTCATATAGCTGACTCCAACATGGTTGGGATAATGCTTTGATAATGATGCGACTCATAACTGCCCTTTAATTGCATTTTCATACTGCAGACGAAAGGCTGGGATAAGGCTAATAGTAATCAATGGGAAATGGTACCTTACAAGATAATTACTATTGCTATTTGAGGATTTGGCCTAGGAGAGACTGGAATGGTGAAGCAGAATTCATGTAGCTAACCTCAACATAGTTGGGTCAAGGCTTTGATGATACGATGCTTTCAATATTTGATACGTTTTCTCCATCGGGATCGCCCTTTCATTGCATCTTCATACTACACATAATGCTTTATTGATGATCATAATAAGTTGAAGGGAAATGATACCTTATGAGCCAACTACTTCTGCTATAATTATTTTGGCCTTCCTTGTTCTAACACTTTCGGTGACTTGTTTTCTATGCATTGCGTCGGTAATGACGAAGGAAAAAAAAAAGAAAAAGAAAAAAGGAAAGAGAGATCTTGATTAGAGATTTCCACTGGTGGATGGAGTCATCCTAATTTTACACCATTTAGGCCACTTAAATCAATGGCCATAATCCTTCCAGAAAAATGAATTTTCAGTAAAATCTCATACATGATGAATTGTCCTCGTTCCATTCTGTACTAGGATTGGTGGTGGTTGCAAGTTGCCCCACAAAGTAAAAAACCACAAAGAGAGCCACACTAGAGTTTGCTCTATAATAACATACAAATATCTTTTTCATTAAAAAAATGAAATTTGTGGCATCAGTGGTCAATATATAGCATTTGTATCTGCTGATACATGCCATACAGTCTGATCCTACTAGAGGCATAAAATAACTGCTATGCTTGCCAATATATGGCCTATTTGGCTGCTGTATTAAACCATGCATAGCTGTCCACATTTTCACCAATGTTCCACAGAATACGGACACACACCATGTCAAGCTCCCTGTTCTTTAAATTTACTAAATTAGTTATGGCAAAAAATATATGAGAAGTGAAATTGGGGTATGGGTTTGCTATTTTCCAAACCATGATCCAACTGTTTCGCTTCCAAGTCCCAGCTAAATCGGTTAATTATTTTGTCTCTTTTTTATGTTTAAAATTTTATTGATAATATACAATTTGTACTCAAGAAAATCTGTACAACTAGGAATGTAGAAGGGTATCCGATTATCTAAGTCCCTGATTCCAGAAGTTCTAAAAAGAGCTTGTTTGGAATCTATTTTCTGATCTAGAAAATTTGGATGCAGCTTTGGAGCCATGCTCATGGATTTGGCATTTCTTGGATCCAGATCTGGATCCTTATATGCTGCAACCCAATGATTAGGATCCAAGATGATTACGACACTTGTCTAAATAAAAAAGAAGAGAAAATCACATACAGGCTGCTAGCTCTGTTGCTTAGAGTAGGTGTCACTGATTCAGAAGACCAAGATACTTGTGTTTGAATCCTGGGTGAAGCTGTTATGTTTAAAAATTATTTTATTTTAGCTCCTTTATTCTCACATGTTCTGTGATCAGCCCACATATTTGTGGATGAAGTTTACAGGTTATGCTCGTACCAGGTCCTTCACATAAGATTGGTGTTGAATCCAGACCTGGAACCATCCTATAAGAAATGTATCCGGATCCGGATCCACTATGGTTCTGTGCTGTCTCTGACCCATTTGCATTTGTATTTTCATCGTTAAATTAAATAAGAATTCCCCAACTTCCAACAAGGATGTTCACCCACTCCCAGCAAAGTTTACCAGAAAAATAAACCTCGAAGGCCGAGCCACTTGCGTTCTCGACATAGTAGTCCAATTTAGTTTGTTTCTGCCGAATTGGCCAAAACTATTCAGTTCAGTTGGTTTCCTGAATAGAACTAAATTGGACCTGTTTGTTGAAATCTGTGTTTTGATTTTGAATTTTTGGGCCAAATAGGCCACACTTCCCATTTCATTTCATTCCCGTGCAAATCGTTTTTTTTTTTTTTTTTTTCAAAATTCCAATTTTATTTATAAAAATGCCTGTCATTAGTGAAAAACCTGAAGGTGTTTTCTGGGTCTCTTGTGAATGCCGAATGGGAAAGGGACTTCATTCCCCATAAAATTTCAAATGTATGTATTTTGTATCACTGTAATTTAGTTTACTAAGGTGATGACCTACTTTCTATAAATATGTATAGTTCTTTCAACTTGTTACTAATTTTCAAATATGCATTATTTTTTATTTTTTTAATATTTTTCAAACCTAAACTTTGAAATGAAACACATGCTGAACTGACTGGAACTTTCAATCAGGAGTGAAACTGGAACAATGTTTGAATGGAATTTACAACTATGCTCTTGGAGCCAATATTCAACCAGACCTTCAATGACTTGGCCCTTATCAGAGACTCCCAGTTCTGCTAGATCATCAGCCTCCCCACTAGCTCTGTTAACATGATGGAATGACTGTCTAAAAGCTTTGTTACTCGTGTATTTCCACTACATCTACCAACATCTGAGGGTTCTCAGCTGCATAGTTAGTTGTGTATTTCCGCTATGTCCGCCAACCTCCAAGGGTCTCCAACCATCAAGTTATCGATTCCCTTTGTCTCAGCTTGTTTGTTTCCTACAAGCATTGCCCTTCTATCCACTTTATTTATTCTGATCTCACTGCATGGATGTTGATGAAGTATTGAAGTCCCGAATTAAGTTTCCCACACACTTTGGACCTGGTTAAACCGATTAGATTCAAGTGACACTTCTATAAGTGTGGTTTTTTGTTAGGTTTTCATCTGCATGGTTGATCGTGTACGTCCAGTCTCCAACCATCAAGTTATTGATCCCCTTTGCCTTCGCCTGTTTGTTTCCAAAAAGCATTGTAATTCTCTCTGCTTTATTTACTCTGATTTCACTGCATGGCTGTTTATGAAGTTCCAAATCAAGCTTCCTACACCTGTTGGACTTGGGTAAACTGATAAAATTCAAGTGATACTTCAATGAGTATTGTTTTTTCCCCATCCCTTTAGTGTTGTTGATTGGTTCAGTTGACAGTGAAATGGGAAATTGGCATTCTGATTTATCTTTTCATCATTTTGATTCTGTAGGGAAGTTGATTATCATCGCAAACAACTGCCCTCCACTTAGAAAATCCGAGATCGAGTATTATGCAATGTTGTCAAAGGTTGGAGTTCACCACTTCAATGGGAGTAAGTATCATATCCTTTTATCCTTCTGGATTTATTACAGCCTAAGTGGGCTGTGTCTTTTAACAATATTTGTAATTATGTGATTGCATTCCTTTAAATTTGTTGATATAAAGCAGTCATATTCTCCTTGTTTAACATGGGTAGATTTTGCATTGGCGTCTTATTATTATGTTTGGTTATTTATTTTATTTTTTATTTTTTTGGGGCCGTTGTGTCTGTATTATTATGTATTTACATGTGATTCTTCTTCTACAAACACTCTGCATATTCAATTATTGTACATGAAATCCATCATTTAACGTTGTTAGCAATTGGTGTATGCTTTTGTCTTTTGATATTACTGATATGAAGTTTAAGTTCCAGTTTTTTTTTGTTCTTGTTAAGATGTATAATGGTTCACAGCCAGGAAATGTAATATTATAAAGATGGGGAGTCAGATGAATCGAAAAGTCTGTAATGAGCTGTTTTCTAAAGAGAAATGAGCTTGAGTAACACAATTAAATTACACTGGTGACAATATGCATTCCATAATACCTACACTTACGCCTCCTTCACTAGTTGAGGACCGAAATAAATTAGTAGCGATGGCCCTGGTTTCCAACATTTGCTCATCAATTTCAATTGTAAAGTAACTTCTATGATCAGTATAACCTATTAGTTATGTTTGAATATTTGAACTTAAATTGGTCTTGGACTAAATCGAGCAATTGAATAAACTTATTATTAATGTGCTTGAAAGTATTTCTTGCATCTTTTAAGTTTTTTCTCTCTCTTTCATAAGCTCAATTGAGTCAATTTCAAACAGTGTTTTTAGAAAGAAGCTCTATGAGACAATAGGTGATTTGGCTTTGAAATACTATGACTCATGTTGCTGGAAACTGGTGTTCTCTGACTGGACTATTGCTTTCATTTTATGATGGGATTCCTCAAAAACTATTGCCATGGCGTTCCATGGATTCCATGGCATCACCAAATGTTAAAATACCTCAGAATTTTCAGTTGCTTGAATTCCTTTGTAAAATTCCCAGCATACAAACAAAGTCTTCGTGTTTTCTTTGTAATATAGATGTTTGAAGACATGTGAGCCCTACTTTTTCTCAAGCCGTATCATCTGATAGTGCCTCCAATTAATGGAGACCTCCAAACCATGGGATCGATCGAGTTAGTTCAGACTTCAGAGTGCAGACTCACTGACTCATAATTTGATTTATTTAGCATTTTTCTCTTTGGATTATTGGGTAGGTGGGAATGGACTTAGCTGATCTGGATCTGGGCAATTAATGATCAGTGCCAAGTCCATAGATCTAAAAGTGACCTGGTTCTGTAAGGCGGAAGCACCTAAAGCTCAATTTTGATGTGGTTCCTATGGGCAATCCAGGTGTGAGTAGGATCATCGGAGACAGCGACACTAGGGCTATCATATCCTTCTTAAGCCCTGTGGATGGCCAAGGCAGCTGAGATGTTACTGTTGAGGACTGATATGTGAAAAGCTTCTTGTTTAAATTTCTCCCACCTCAGCACTGAAGGTGACTCTTGGTGTTGCTATCAACTGGGCAAGTGGCTAATGCCCAGCGTCTTGGGAGTTAGAACATATGCTGAAAGTCGTAGTTGATATTACATCTTCAGGCTTCATTTCTGATATTAAGTGCAGTCCGTATTAGGAGACCAATTGGTTTGCTAAAGAAGATATTTCAAGTAACACTGGTTTTAGATTGATCCCCAGTTCCCCTTAGATCAGCTTATGCTGGTTGTTTCCTTTGTTATTTTGTGCACTTTGGCTCTGGAGCTCTTGCTTTATATTGGCTCTAGCCTTTTAGAATAAATATATGTGATATTGTATAGCCTTTTGTTTTCAGTCTTTTAATAAAATCCATAACCATTTAAAAAATTAATTGGGTCTGAAAATTCGCTGGTAATGGATTGGATTCTCAAATGTAGACAGAAAATTGGATTGGTACCCAGTTTGTTTAGGTTGGATGGATTGCTTATCCTGTTATGCAGGTACTTATCGACGCTCTAGTTCAAACCTCTTTTTTGCCCCTCCTCATTCTTGAGGGGCTCTAATGCTCTGCAGCTACATTATAAATGAGGAGCGGCACTATTAGGTTTCAGTGTTTTAATATGTACATATCGGTATTTGTGTCAGATAACGTGGATTTGGGAACAGCTTGCGGCAAATATTATCGGGTGTGCTGCCTCAGCATTATTGATGCAGGTATCCACATTTTGGGATTTTCTTCGTTTTTAGATTTCTAACAATTGCCTCAGTATAACTCCTAACAATTGCTGCATGACTCTCCAGGTGATTCGGATATCATTAAGAGTATTCCAGGTGACCAGTGAGAGTCAAAGGGACAGCTAGTTTCTTTTGCTACTCGTAGTCTTTTAAGTGACAATTTTGTCCGAAGCATTTGGTTGTATGTGAGAGTATGCAGTTTAGTATTGACTCCAAGACTAGCTAGATAAAATAGGGAACTTATTTGTGCTACCTACGTTCTGTCATCTCTTAGCAGTGCCTTCAATTTTGTACTTTTGTTTCTTGTTGTTACAGAAACATATATTGAAGTGGTGGCATGCCGATCTTAATTTTGTGACTTGAGATTCTCTCCCCTCAACTATTTTGTATTTTGATGATTGATCTGTGACTACATCTATTTGGTGAGGTTCTACAGTTCCTCAGAATTGCCGAGCCTATTGATGCCATATCGAAGAACTACCATTGAAATACTGCTTTGCAGTGGAAACTAAAAGATGGTATCAATCTGAATCACAGGCATTGGCCTTCGGCTATGCAATCTGCTAGTGACCCAATTTTTAACAATGAAAGTGATTGGCTCCGGCTCCATCTGGACCCTCAATCTTTGAGGTCATGTTGGTGCTGCATCTTTCTGCAGAAAAAAAGCATGAAAAGTGGTAATGCTTTTTCCAATTTTAAAATTCTATGTTTGGTGCGGCATCTTTTCTTCAAGGAAAACTTGAAAAATGCACTTAACCTTTCCGTGATTTCACGGAAGACAATTTCCGATGGGGGGAGGTCAGGGAAGACAATTTCCGATGGGGGGAGGTCGGGAAGACAATTTCCGACGTGGGGAGGTCACGGAAGACAATTTCCGATGATGGGAGGAGGTTGGGAAAAAGTGAGTAAAATGAAAAAAATTCTTCTGCCACACAACCTTGACTTAAGTATATAGTGTATACTATAGGAATTTGCTTTATTCAAGGGGGCTGGGTCCCCTAGCCCTCTGGTGAGGAGAGTAGACTGCGGGTGAGGTGGGGTTGTCTTGGGTTGAGGGAAGAGACCTTGGGTGAGGTGGTATAGCCCTTGGGGTGAGGGAATCTGACTATCTAGATTCGAATTCTAGGCAGTCAGGTAAGAAATGATAGCAGCCACTTGAGAAGAGGACGTTCTTGTTTTATACCATAGGAGCAATAAAGACTTTCAGATGGAGTGAATTGATCACGCTGATCCAACAGTTTGGGTTGATCAAAGTTGTTCCCACATTCTCTATGTAGCATCCTATTTGTATTGTTAGGAGATCAAATTAAAAGTCCATCCACACCTGGCAAACCATCAGTTACAAATTACAATCATACTCATTGGGAATGGCCTCTGCAACTAGGGTTTAGTCGATGGGTCTATCTCATTTATGAAATTGCTAGAACCATAAAATTCGACAATTAATCTTCCAATGGTTATAGCTATCGAATTAAAGTAAAAACTTGAGCATCAGCACCTGGTTGACACAAATAGAAAGGGACACTTGATACTATTGCATCTTATCCAAGCCGGGCTGGGCTTATGGCTCTCTACCACTTAATCCGTATCTTGCCCATATAATAAATGGGCACAAGACTTTAATCCAGGCCCAACCTGAGCACTAAAACCTAAAGGGCCAAGCCCGGACCAAAGAGGCTTGGGCCCTGCTCGGGCTCAGGCCGGCCCGGTTCATTAACACCCCTATTCAAATATGTGACATCGGGTCCCATTGGGGCTTGGATGGCTATTGTTTAATACCATATTGATTGATTATTTCTTACTATTGAACTCATTATAATCCATTCCATCAAACATTAAGCTATTTGCCTATTAGTAGAGAGAGAGAGAGAGAGAGAGAGAGAGAGAGAGCAATAAGTTGAAAATTACTAGTTTCTAGGTAGACTTCTATTTAACCACTAATATGGTCTAAAGTATGCAATCTTTGATAATGTTCATTTCCTTTTTTTAGTGTAAAATTAGTTGGGGGCCATCTTGCAAAAGATCAGTTATAGGTGTTTAAATACCCTATCAAATTCAAAATATAAATAAAGAATATTTAAAACCTAATGCTTGGCCGGCCAACCCCACTAAGCAACAGACAATGACAAAGGGAAGAATGGCCGCTCACCATAAAGGTAAGAGACAGTTGTTTACCTGACTGCCTAAGTAGTCACCTTTTTTCACCCATGGCTATTCTACCTTACTCATCTACTTCCCTCACCAGAGAGTTGGGTTCCCCGCCCTGAACTAGGTAACAAAGAAAAAAATAAATAAAAAACAATTCGAGGATGGGGATGGCTAGACTCAGATTGTTTTTGCTTTTCTAGATTATATCATGGAAAAGTTAACCCACCCAGGGATCCATCCCAAAGTGGCTATGTGAGAAGAGACCCTCTAAAACAAGGGCCTAGGTTAGCCCTTTGGAAGTTTGGAACTCTAATAAGCATGTCTCCTAATCTGGATTATTGGGCATATCCAAGTTCACTTAATTGCCCAGATTAGGCCCATTAGGACAAGGAATATCCCCATGGATGGGGACAAGGAATATCCTTTTCTTTCCATTCGATCCTCCCCCCATAAAATCCAATTCTGATCACCTAAGTGTGTCACTCACAATTCGATTGAGTGAAAAGAGTGAAACTCCAAAATTGAATTCATCCATTGAAGATCTAAACCGTTCAAAATAAACACTCCCCCGTGCATTCAATGTCCTCACATTTCTCACCATATAACCTGTAAAATTGAGCATATAACAAATAATACGATTAAAATATACTATTAATAGTATGTTAAATTGTGTTAATCACATTATTAATCATCCACTTAATTTTATGGTCGGATCAACTTCTACTTAAATAAAATCAGATACATCTCATATAACCTTATTTTAGACTGTTCGGATTTTCATTAGGTGAGCCCCACGGTGGATAGAGTTCTACGGCTTCTCTAAAGTGTGAGTGAGTAACATAGAGAGGATTTGGACTCTTGAAAAACACGCTATTTTCAGTGCTTGCACTGAATCTACCACACTTACTCATCCATCGCCAGAGCTATCTCAGGTATGTGTCTTCTTTGTACGTTCGTACCTTCGATCGATAGCTCGTCTAAAACCCTAGTTTTGGTTTTCTCTGGTAATCGCTGCCTTGTGATTTTGATAAACCCTACACAGTTTGTGAGTTTTGGGGGCTTCTGTTGAACCCCTAAACCATAAAACATGATTCCTGTTGGGATTCTGTAATTGTGATGATTTTCTTGACTGATTCTGTAGTTCATTGATTTCATTGATTGTGTGTCTGTTAAAAATCTACACTCAATTAGAAGGTAGCATGGTGTGTTTTATTGCTTAGATATATGTTTGTTTGCATGGAATTGAGCTCCTGGGAATTCATGGTAAAATGGGTTGGAGGGGTGAAGGAGATAAGTTGGAGATGTTAGGTGGGGAATTGATTTACATGTCTGGGTATTCATTTCCATCTCTTCTTAAGTCATTTTCCATTAATGGGGAGATTAGGTGATGGCTGTTTTTTTTTTTTTTTTCTGATACCTTTGGTTCTTTGGTTTTTAGCCACTTTTAGGAATGCATTTCTTAGAATCTGTAAGGATTTTGTTTCATGCAAACAAACAAGTTCTTTACAATTTACTAGTCTTCTTTGTAAATTTTTTAGGGCATGTTTGTTTCATGTAACTGAATACATTGTAATACTCATATTTTTAAACGATGGTTAAAGATTGAGAAATGGATGTGAATTTCCGAAATGACCGTCAAATTATCTCCCCTCAAATGGAAAATGAATCAGCTGGGGTGGAAATGATTACCCTGCCACCACCCTAGTAACTCAAGTCCTGGGAAAGTGAGGGTTGCACCTACATCTCTACCTTATAATCCTTCACCCCTCATATCCTTCACTCTTCACCTCTTCAATAATCTTTTAGTAGAGCTCATTTGATCATGAACTCCTATTTATTCAATTTCTATGCTATTAGCAATTAAACAAAAGTAAAATCGTATGCATTCTATGCAAAACAAATAGGCCCCAAGTGTGATTTGCAATTTACGCTTTCGATGTGAGACAGGAAAATGCTGCCTTATGGATTGAGGGTTCTGATTCATATATCCATTAATGTTTTTAGCTGTTTTGGGGAATTGGGATCTGTTCTGTGCTAGCAGCCTTAATGGTTGGTGGAACTATATGTTGTGTTTGGATTTAGGGTTAGATTATGAAAGGATTCTGCATCCTCCAGCATCTTGGGCTATTTGAGGGATTTTGGATCTCTAGCAGGCTCTGCAGTTTGTGAAGCTTGAATGTTCTTTTTATTTATTTATTTATGGATTTAGAGGTATAATATATATATATATATATATTTTGCGATAAAGAGTATTTTATTTAGATAAAGAGTAAGATAGACAGCATGTGGGGACTAACCCTCCAGCAAACGTAGTAAAGATCAACATAGCACCAAAGGTAAACAAAACGAAGATTGAGGAGCACAGAAATGGAGAAACCAAAAGACATGGCCACGTTCCAGCAGGACCAATTTCGGCTATTAGGTTAATCTGATAAGCAGATTCTCATTCTCATCTATGATGTGAAAATATCTTATTTTAATGCTATTATGTGTTTATTTCATTATTTATTTTTATTAGATTTTGTATTTGATTGATTTCAGTTATGGTTCTTATTGAATTTATTTTCACATCTACCATTCTACTGATGCAATTAATATCAGTGTATCCTTAATATCAATTGATTAGGCTGACTTGGCTAGATCAGGAGGGTCAAAGCGAAGTAGCGAGTCAACCAGCCAATTCAATTGAATTTTGAGCCAATCTTGTCCTAACCATGTTTAACCTAACCCCAGTTACCTTGATGTGATTGCACTGAGTCAACTGGGCCAAGTTTGTAGTCAACCTGTTGGGTTGGAAAACTGTGGTGCATACTGGATAGAAGGGTTTTGCATACTTGCAAGGACCTTTTGTACACTTTTTAGTTGTAGAATAATCAGTTGAGTCCCTAAGTAGATTCATGCTCAACAAAACTGGCTGAAATGCTGGAAAGATGAAAGCCACTTTTCTATGGAAATTAGTCTTCTTGCACTGCCTGGACCGACCATTAACTCATCCTCAAGTAATTTATATTCTTTTTGCTCCAAATCAAACAACTCAAGCAAGAAATGGTTTCAGATTTTTGAGAAATCTGAGTGTTTTTGTTTTTTATGTTTGTTCAAGGAAACAACTCCTTAGTTTAATTTGGAAGCATTCATCATCATTAATTCATTACCACAACCATCATCAAAGTCTTATCCTACTGGTATGTTGAAATTGTTTTTGCAGGTGTTCACAACATAAGAACCTGCCATCAACATGACACATTTACTCTCAATTCATTGCACATTAAAGCCTTCGTGCATCACTAAACCTTATTACCAGCCATACAATCGATGTTCGAACCCATGCCCTACTTCTCTTCTATTATGTACTTCCAGATCTCTGTCAAAAAACTGTATTTCACATAGAGGGAAGCCCCTGAGACGCCATACTTTCTATGTGAACAGTGTCCATTTAACTCAAGAATCCCAGACCCAGTCATTGTCTGGAGCCAGCCAAGTCTCCAATGAATCATCCAAGCCCAAGCGGGTTATGGTTATTGGTGGTGATGGCTACTGTGGATGGGCCACTGCACTTCACCTCTCCAACAAAAATTATGAAGTTGCCATTGTTGACAGCTTTGTCCGTCGTCTTTTTGACCACCAACTTGGTCTTGACTCCCTCACTCCCATTTCTTCCATCCATACTCGCATCCGCCGCTGGAAATCTCTCACTGGAAAAAATATTGAACTTTACATTGGTGACATCTGCGACTTTGACTTCCTCTCTGAAACCTTCAAATCCTTCGAGCCTGACTCTGTAGTCCACTTTGGGGAGCAACGATCTGCCCCATACTCGATGATTGACCGTTCTAGAGCTGTTTTCACACAGAAGAACAATGTCTTAGGAACACTTAATGTTCTTTTTGCAATCAAGGAATTTAGAGAAGAGTGCCACTTGGTGAAGCTTGGAACAATGGGAGAATATGGGACTCCAAATATTGATATTGAAGAAGGATACATAACAATCACCCATAATGGAAGAACAGATACTCTGCCTTACCCCAAGCAAGCGAGCTCATTCTACCATCTGAGTAAGGTGCATGATTCAAACAACATTGCATTTACATGTAAGGCTTGGGGGATCAGAGCCACTGATTTGAACCAAGGAGTGGTTTATGGCGTGAGGACAGATGAAACAGAGATGCATGAAGAGCTTTCCAATAGATTTGATTATGATGGGGTGTTTGGGACGGCTTTGAATAGGTTTTGTGTTCAGGCTGCTGTTGGTCACCCACTTACAGTGTATGGAAAAGGGGGTCAGGTAATGTTCTATGAAAGCTCTTGCTTATGTTATGCACTGCAGGAAACTTCTTTAAATTCTACATGGTTCTGTGTGCTAAGTTGGTAACATTGTAAGATCTAGGTCATTCTCATGGTCTGCACATCCTATAGATGCTTAGCACCAAAAGATGGGAAAACTGCTCCAGGATGAGCCTTAATTTACGTAAAAATGGAAGTTGGGAATGGGGAAAGAAGTTGGCCAACAGTCTACATTCATCTTGGCCTGCCTGATGAATGGTCTACTCTGGTTTTTGGATGAAGTAGACTCACCTAATATGTGCTTGGATCTGGCACCTGCATTCACATCAGGGCCAGGAAAGAGCTTCCTACAATACTGTTACTTCTCTGTGCACATTACTTGCATTTCTACTTTCCTCTTTTCTTTGGAATTCTCAATTGTTTGATGCTAATTGTTATTCCCTAAACCTTTTGTGATTCAGACCAGGGGCTATCTTGACATAAGAGACACTGTTCAGTGTGTTGAGCTTGCCATTGCCAACCCAGCAAGTCCAGGCGAGTTCCGAGTCTTCAACCAGTTCACTGAGCAGTTCTCTGTGAATGATCTTGCCCGTCTTGTCACAAACGCTGGTGAGAAGCTTGGACTGGATGTGCGTGCCATCTCGGTGCCAAACCCTCGCGTGGAAGCAGAGGAACACTACTACAATGCTAAGCACACTAAACTAATTGAACTGGGTCTAAAACCACACCTCCTCTCCGACTCTCTCCTCGATTCATTGCTCAACTTTGCCATCAGGTTCAAGGATCGAGTCGATACAACACAGATTATGCCCACTGTATCTTGGAAGAAAATCAGTGCCAAACCAAAGACAGTTGCTGCGTAGTACAGTTGATAGAAAGGTTGGTTGCTGCCAATGTGAGAAAGCAGACAGTAATGTTTTGTATCTGTTAGTCTGTATTTTATTGTTGTTTTTATGCCTGTTTGTTGAAAGTAGTCAGGAGTTGGCCACAGATCCTGTGCCCCGTTTTTTGTTACAAATGCAGTTTGAACATTTACAAGTTGTGGAATGAGCTTCCTAAGATGGGTCGGATCCAAATATTCCTATAGTGAAAAAGAGCCGTCTTTCACCATTTTTCATTCTTTCATTTTTTTTTTTCTCTGATACGAGATTCAGATATTGAATACAGTGCAGTATGGTATGATCTCCTGAAAAGACATGCATTTCATTGTAGCGGTTCGAAAACAACTGAAAATCCATGCATATAGCCTATTAGCCTTGAGAGGAAAGGGATGATGGTAAGAATCTCCAGTTGAATTTGTTGATTGGTGGGGTTTAAAACCTGCCTTTTGGTCTTAGGAACTTGTTTTACCCAGAGACGCATGTTCAATGGGAACCTTTTGAGAGCCGGGGAAGGGAGTGGCAAACCTATTTTTTAATTGCATGCTAATTCCTATTCCACCAAGGAGTGCTTATTTTCTATTGGTGAAGATGCATGACATGATGAGGTTTGTAACAAAGTAGGAAATCATCTTCTTCTTCTTCTTCTTTATAACTCAGGGTATCTTCTGCCTTGCCCAGCTCAGAAGCCTTTGGCCATGAGTCCGACCGACACTTGATTACAGACAGTCGATAACTAATTCCTAGAAAGTATACTACTACCAGGAAGGCAGGAACCTCAGTGTTGTGGAGGCTGATAAGACAGTGGATGAGGACAGGCGAGCAAATGGACCCAACCATAGATGTGTGATGGTTCAAGTATCACACTATGGCAGGCCTAATAGGTCTGGTCCAAGAGGAAAAAGGAATAAGAATAGTAATATGGGATCATGTTTCTGTGTCAGTTCCAATTCCCATGTGTCCTGATAGATCAAGGAATTCTCTTTTCTTGAGAGAGAGAGAGAGAGAGAGAGAGAGAGAGAGAGAGAGGATTTTCTAAAGCATTTCTGTTGGTTTGGAAGTTTGAATTAATTACTCAATACACATTATCATGTCATCAAATGCGTGCATTAAAGATGGGTTCACTGAACTAAAAGACTAATTTTCTTGATATGCTATGATGCTTACTGGAAACAAATCCAACAACAAGACACACTTTCTTGGTACCTGATGTCTATGTGCAAACAAATCCAACAAACTCTCAAATAGATCCCACGATGGGAGGTTCAACTCGACCGATGAAAATCTAATCGGGTGGCCCATGAATTAGCTCACATGTATTTTCCCTAGCATCACTATTTTCATTAATTCAATCCAGGATCATATCCATGCAGTGTGCAGGGAGGAACATCATTGCAAGCAGCTCTGCCATGCAGCCTTCAGAAAAGGATAGTAGCAGTGGAAGAAGTTGAGGATATGGTCCCTTTTTAGCTACTACTATGGGCCCAATTTTGCAGTTCGACTACTATTAGCTGTTTTCTTTCCATTTCTGCTTTTAGCTCAGCCTTTCTCAGACTTTGTTTCTCTCTTAACTCTTTTCTTTCTTTATGTACTTTTCTGGCTTTAATCTATGTTCTTCCTTCCTAGAAAAAAAAAGAGGGGAGTACAATATCATTTGGCCACCTGTCAGAGATGTTAAGTATTCCTTTGATCTAATTCAAATTACATTTACACAGCCAAAACATTGCATACTAATATTTTTGGGCTAACATTGTAGGTTTTCATGAGCAGATCTTTGAAGTTGGTATATGGTTGTAGGCTTCCAACCACATCCTCATCATTTTCATCTTGCGGATCGTCGTTTTTCTCCATTTCAGCTCACCCTCATTTGTTTTGTAGGTACAGGTGGCCCATAAGTGTTTTCACAATCAAAGATAAGCCATGGCATTCTTCTCAATCACTCTGTCAATCACCTTTAATTTTGGATCACACCTGCAATCTCCTCCTAAGTGCTTGTTGTTTGAACAAAGACTGGCGTTCAATCTCTTCTCATAAAGTCTAGTAATAACCCGGTAAGCTCGAGATCAATCCATGAAGAACGAAAAAGAAACAATTAGCTCGTACTTGTCCTATAAAAAATCTAAAAAACTAGCCTAAATAAAATCTATACAAACTCAATCTAATATATTGAAATTTAAATTAAATTACAATAATTACAATCAATTAAAAAGTCCTATCTAAAAAAAAAAATAAGCTAAAAATCCTAAACTAATAAATTGCATCACCATAAGAAGAATTCAAAAACCTATTGCATAAACTAAAACAAAAATAAGAAAGTCAGAAAAAAAAAAAAAAAAAAAAAAAAAAAAAAAAAAAAACAGATTGTGGAAATCGTAATTCAAGAGTCTGGATCCATTTCTCCTAAAAGTATTAAAAATATGTACGGTGTCAATTTAGTCTCTCTCTTACCCGTTTGTCAATTTATTATTAAAGTCAAAGTAATGTAAAGTCTTTATTTTCCATACAAATGTCACATCAAAAGTACACATCTTCAAAATTACTTCATTTATTTTAAATAAAAGTAAAAAAACAACCTCCTTTATCCACTAAATGATAAAAACACACCACTTTTTATACAAAAAGTGAAAAAAGATTTCTTACCAATCAACTAAAGACAAAATACTATCATGGATGAGCCAAGGTGCGGGTACTACTAGAAAATTCTTCCAGAGGGGGCAAAGAAGGATTAAAATCTTTTATAAATAAATTATAAAAAAGTAACAAGTTATATTAACATAAACACTTGTATATCAATTACCCATCAATTATATAAAATAAGATATTTTTTTACAACTGTCCTCAACGCATTTTCAAGTTTTGGAAGCGTTGCATAATTGCTTCATTATCGATGCTATAAAAAATGTGTTTCTCTATATATGTAACCAAGCAATCATTCATCTATTTATCTCTCATTCAATTACGCAAACGATTCTTTATGATATGCATAATGAAAAATGCCCTCTCAACAGTAGCAGTGGCAATTGGTAAGATTAGCGTTAGAGTTATGAGAGAGTAAAGAGGTAGTTTTGCAACCAAATATTTAGCTTCATGAAGTAAACTAATGGAGGCAAACATAAAGCTAAATGTGCATGAGGGAGATGCACTAAAGGATTCAACAATGTATAGTCGGTTTGTTGGAAGTCTGATCTATCTGACAATAACATGACCTGACATAGCATGCGCAGTTAGAGTAGTCAAGCGGTTCTTGCAAGAATGAAGGAAGCCTCACTTGGAAGCTTTTCGTAGAATTATGTGGTACATCAAAAGCACTATTAACTATGGTCTTCTCTATAAAAATAGCAAGTGTAAGTTGACTAGATATTGTGATGCTACATCTATGGTTGCTCAAGAATTCACCTAGTTGAACACTTTATTAACAAATTTACATCAACCAGTGGAATAACCAGTGTTGCTTCATGGCGCAAATTTATCGGCCATTGAGTTAGCCGAGAATCCTATTTTCAATGCAAAGACTAAGCACATTGTAATATAGTATCATTACATTCGAGAGAAGGTCCTGCAAAAAGAAATAACACCAACACCAATCGAAATGAATGGCCGAGTTTGTTGATATATTCACAAAAGGACTAAACACTTCATTACTTCTCAAACATCGAGAAGAACTTGGTATAGTAAGAAGATCATTGGTTAAAAGAAGGTCAGTATTGAGGGGGAGAAATATTATGGCTTTCTTTGTTTCTTATCTCCATTTCCATCTTTTTCACAGGACATGACAAGTCATCAATGTCTAGAAGCCACAGACCAAAGCCACAATCCAAAGCATTTTTCACATGAGATGATGGAAGGCTGAAGATGAAGCCACTTGGCAAACTTTTCCTTCACATGATGTCCTTCCATCGACCTTTCCCTTGTGCCTATATGAAGGGGTCTTTGGTTTGGTTGTGTAGTATAAGTAGTAGGAAGAAGTGAAATCCATTCTAGTGAAGTGAGATTTGAGTGCAATTATCCTGACATGTGTCGAGCGTCCTAAACTTTGTGTAATATGTATTACATGTGAGGGTGTAATCTTTTAAGAAGTTAGGTTGTCTTTATATAAGTTGTGCTAATGAAAATCAAATATTATGAGTACTGTCCAAAATTGATGGGTGTCCTCAGTTGTGTGATGTGATGAGCTTGAGCCCACCTTTAGTCTCCTACCTCTACTTTCTCATCATTTAGACAATGCAAGTAGAACGAGGGCCATCTTTCCAAGGCGCCTTGAATGCTTCAAGGATTCATCGGACACAACACTGTGATCATACTATGTTTATCATCCTCCCTTAACAAAAAACATGCGATTTCTCTATAAATGAACCATTTGGTGATCTCTATATCCCTGTCTCTAAACGTTGGGATGTTTTGCTAGGCCCTTTCTCCTAAAGGAAAGCTTGTCCCATTCACGTTTCTTAGATAACTCAATTCAGTCTCTCTCAGATCCCATTAACTTTGTTCACCAGTTCATGTTGGATGACAACTTGGTTTGAGCTGAAACACGTCAAGAAAGTCGCACACCTGTTCCCTCTCATCAATTTGGATCTCATTCTCCACTTTTTAAAGGAAGAGCTTCCACCAACTACTCATCCAAGACATCGTTGGCATCATAAGCAGCATTCTTAAGACTTTGAAGCCAATTTCTCACAGATTTAGGATGGAGCTTCCTATCTTCAGTATCTTCAAGCACATCTAGAAATGTTGAAAATGTTCTTGAAAGCCTTTTCAACTCCTTAGAATCCTTAGCATTTGGATCACTTTAAGGGCTGGGGGCATCATGTCTCCAATCAATGAATTGATAGGAGCTAGGATAATTGCTTCAATCATTCATTCTTATTCAAGGAGAAAAGATCAAATACATGAGGATACAATAAGGAAAACAATATAATTTCTTTTGCATGTTTGTTAAATTTGGAATCTTGACTTCAATTTAATGAGAAATGTTAGCTATGCTGGCCCTACTGCTTACACTTTTGTTTAAGGTCAAAAGTCAGACTAGATAGGCCAAGTTCCAATGCTAAGCATAAGAGTTAATGAAGCCGAATACAATCACAAAAGACCTCTCAAAAATCGAGTATATATAATGCAAGTAATTGTATATTCCATCATGTACTTGTTGTTTTAGGTTCTAAGCATGGAAAGGAATCCAACCTATTAAATGGTCCAAATGTCAACCACAGAATTCTGACCCGAATCCATATCTGGACGGGATTAAAATGGGTCACTGCAGGCTTACATTGACATGCCTACCACTCCAACTTTCTTGTAAAGAAAAGACAATTAATTTTTGAGTGCTGCACATCAACATGCTTCAATTCCGAAATTCCAAGATTGTAATTAGCCCAGTTAATTATATTGTTAGCTAAATTAAGCTTGTTTAGAAGACAAACATGTCCGAGTAATCATTAGATTGAGTGTGTGAAGTTGGGTTGAGATCCAAACCCGTTTGAGTACATTAAGAATGTGTGTTGGTGTTTTTGAAAAGTTTTTGAAGTTTTTTTAGTATTTTTCGCTTTTTGAGATTTTGGCACGATCCGATAGATTACCTAATTTCCCGGACTTTATCTTTCTACCGCACCTCAACCCCGACCCGTGAACCCATTTAAATCGAGGCCTAACCCATGCCCAAACTTCAAGTTATTTTATAATTTGTTTAAGTCAAACTCCACCTTCGTCCCCACCTTTATCCCATGTGAACCCCACCTCCCCATCTCATTCCCATCGGATCCCCACCCCCTTAACCCACGTGCAAAACCCCCACCCCATTTCCCCATTCGCCTCTTTTACGTGCTCCCAGCGCCCCTCCCTCACTCTCCTTGCTACGTCGCCGTCGCCAACCTCTCCTTCTCCCTTCTCCCTTCTCCACTCTCTCATCTCCCATCTCTCACTCATCTCTCCCTCACCCAGTCTTGCTGCCCACTGTACCGGAGCCTCCTCGTCGCCGTCGGAGACCACCACCATCACCGCCGGACACCATCATCTCCGGAGAATCCCCCCAACTCACTCCATCTCTTCTCTTTCTATTTACCCCATTTTCCCCTTCTCTGTTTCTCTGTTTCTTTCCCTGTTTTCTCCCTCCTTGCTGCCAACTTAAATAAAGCCACCCCACACATCTCATCCTCTCTCTCTCTTTCTATCTATCTTTCTTTCTGTCTTCATTCCCCCCCTTGCACAGTGGACCGCCAAGACCCTCCATCACCAATTTTCAAGTGGGCCATGATCATGTGGGCCCCACGACGCCATCCGCCCCAGTTTCAGTTTCTCCCTCTCTCTCTTTCACCTTGCTGGAAATGGACTGCAAAGGCAGCCCCACCTCCGATCGTCACCATGGATCATGGCCATCACAATCTTCGCGTGGGCTCATCCATCTCCAATTTGCAAGCCTTCCCGCCATTCCCTTCACCGTTTGGTAAGTTCTTCTTACCCCTAGGTTTGGTTTATGCGCTTTGGGTGTAGTAGTGAGATAAGATGGCTTAGAGCTTTCCGTTCTTTTAGTTTTTTTTTATTTTAATTTAGTTTTATTTTGCTATTTCCGTTAGGTTTGGTTTTCGGGCACTATGGAGCTAGGATTTTGTGGATTTGGGCATTATATATATATATATATATGCTTGGATATGTTTGTCTCTCCTTTGATTTGATGATTGATGATGATTTAGATGGCCACATGCTCATTTGATGTCTTCAATTTTGGAAAACATGATAATTATGTTTAAATGTTTAATGAAATGGATTTTTAATTGGATGGGATTGATTGGACTTATGATTTGGAAGATGTCTATTGTCATAGGAGAGGGCTAGGCCCTATTCTTGTGTTTGTCTGTAGGTGTGGATGAAAAGGGAGTTTCTCCCCAATTTAAATCAGTTACAGAAGCTTGATTCTGTTTTCTGAAGCCACAAGGTCGACCGAGTGGGATCACCGGGTCAATCGGCAACATTGGTAGTCAAGCTTCTTGAAGCCTGACGATTGAGCCAATTCTCATTTATGTTTCAACTCTGACTGTGTACTTGGTTGACCGGATGTCAACCGGCTATGAAGGAGGCCGACCGGATGAACTGGGGTTCTTTCTTAATGGCCTCTTTGACTTAAAACTGGATGGACTTAGGTGGGACCTTGGCTATCTCTTTTAATGACTCATTTGACTATATGTGAGAATATTTTGAGCCGACGTTTTCTCACGGTTATTCCGGTTGTTTCGGGATTTAACCTATCACAATCGTAGACGGTGTGGGGCAATGGGATACCCTCCTTTGTATCTATGCACGAAGATTAATTGTTTGGTCATCGTGAACTATAA
This sequence comes from Camphora micrantha, assembly GCA_003546025.1. Taxonomy (NCBI): domain Eukaryota; kingdom Viridiplantae; phylum Streptophyta; class Magnoliopsida; order Laurales; family Lauraceae; genus Camphora; species Camphora micrantha. Next base: position 14,007,199 of record QPKB01000002.1, read on the forward strand.
TTTCTTTTATTGACTGAGTAGGGATGTACGAGACTTCAGGAATGACATTTGACTTAGGATTTGGATTGTTTATTGCTTCTGATTCCGAATTGTACCGTATAGTACTTGTCTACATGTAACGAACATGTTCATTAGCTTGCTTTACTTTGCTTTGTTTGGGATCGCATGAAGAATCTAGATGATGGACTAAGGATCCCTTTTTATGTTCCACTTGTTCCGATGCTTGACCGAGGTGTTGGTAAGGCGGCTTTGATTGTAGGAGCTTGAAGAGGACTACTTATGGGGATTGATGTTTTGAAGTAAGATTGCTCGTTTTGGTGTTGATTTGATGATGGAAAAGTAGTCACCACTCAGCTGTTAATGTCCAACACAGCTGGGGCACCACTATGTGTGAGGGCTTTGAACTTTTGGTCGTATTTTTATTTATGGATGGATGTACACCATCGGATACCCCTTGAAAAGAAGTCTTGAAGTTTGGTTATTACTAGTATCCCCTTGCTTGCTTGTTGGGCTTTTATCCCACATCTTGTTATATCTCTACTACAGCTCAATGGGAGTAGGGAGGGCAATGACACTATCCCGGGGTGATTAGCATATGTGGACCGCCTATCATGGTAGATGTTCTTGTTGGTTTGATTATGATTCAAATGCTATGCATTTCCTATGAGCTTGTCTATTCGTTTACTCTTTTTTGTACTGCATATCTATTGATGTTATATATATATATATCTGCCTGCCAATCGTCATATCTGATACTGCACTTGGTACATAGGTACCGGGTACATTTACCTTTGAGAAAGTGGAGGCGTCGCTTCAGGCAGTTTAGCCTGATGGTGAGTATGAGTTGTGTGTTGACGATATTGTTGTCATGACCAGCACACGAGTGCCTTCATACTTTTGGTTAGTTCCTATTTATTCTTCTTTTGGCTAAGGTTTTGATAGAAGCCATTAATTAATTTACTTTTGTTATCTTTTGCTAAACTTAAACTATAGTAAAAAAAGATGTCTATACTCTGAAATGTTATTATCATACCACTTGTTTATCATGAAGTTTCCGCTGTGTTTTATGGTTACCGAGGAAATATTTATACCTCACCGCGGACGTCGATCCTATGGGACACGATTGGGGCTACGTTGTATTGATTTAATGTTGGAAAATTTTAATTGGCCCTAATCTCGTGCATAATCCCCGTTCTTAGAAATGGGGGTGTGACATCAACATAGTTCACTTGACTATCAATTTCTGAGACTACATCATATGGAAATCATGAAACACGCCTCTGTCTGCTATGGCTTCCTGTATCATTCAAGGATCAAAAGAGAAGTATCCAATTATGGGTCCTTGTGCTATAAATCTCTTTCTACTGGGCCCTCTCATGGCTTGAAATCTAAGATCACGATGACCCTTGGATCTTGATGTGTGATGGTCCCACTTAACACGTGTATGGTCAAATCATGTCGTAGAATCACAATACAACCCTTATAATGAAGATTAGAGTTATTATGTCTAATTAATCCATCAATATGATTAAATAGGATATTTAAGTTGATAATCAAAATTAAAGTCTATTACATAACCATGGACCAAATTAAATATGTCCAACAAAATGAGAAAATAACTAATCAATGACATAAATAATGCTTATTTAAAATAAAACTCCTAAACTTGAGCCGACACTTGGATTCTCACAAACTTTCGCAAAATAGTTATTGCTCCTCAATTAGAGGTTCAACCAGGAGATCTGAAAAGAAAATACGTAAGCACAAGTAGGTGAGCATGAAGCTCCACAAGTAACCAAATTATAAAACAAAGCAAATGAGGTTATTAGTAGTTCGATAGTAATTAACATGAATATCGGTGCATAATTTTGGACATGTAACACAAAAGCAGTTAATTAATTCATTATTACATACCACACTCTCCCTTTATACGGATTTGGGTAACCATCTGAAATCATAGTAGTCAATTCCATTTTGTTTTGGCCTAAATGACCGGAATTTTTCCTTCCGGTCCTTCTGCCAAAATGAAATGGGGAAAAGCTTCGGTTTGAATTTCTGTTTGTAGCACAATTTTCACTAAATTCTTTTCTCAATATCCATATCAAGAAACATGCATAATTTATATATCGTTTTACATTTCTCTATGTTTTACATATATGTATATATTTTTTTAATTTTTATTATTCCAAAAAGTTACTCTGAAAAGTTTTACCGAAATTCCGAAATATTCCATCTTATAGGCTAGACCGAAATGACGACAGAAATGGAATTGACAACTGCGTTTGAAATAAAAAAATGACCCTATTCAAAGCTTTCCATTAAGAGATAAGGGTGTGGTCCTTTCACCTTCCCAAAATCTTCCTACATAAATGAATCTTCAATTTCCAAAGAAAGGAACTTCTATACCCTCTAGTGACCTCTAATCTTCCATGACATATTCTCATTTTTCCAACAAGTCATTTTCACTATCCAAGGCAAGAAGTCTAAGGGCCACATAGTGAAGACCTCTATATAATTGAATCTTCAATTTCCAAAGAAAGGAACTTCTATACCCTCTAGTGACCTCTAATCTTCCATGACATATTCTCTTTTTCCAAAGAGTCATTTTCACCTTCCCAAAATCTCCCTACATAATTGAATCTTCAATTTCGAAAGAAAGGAACTTCTATACCCTCTAATGACTTCTAACCTTCCATGACATATTCTTATTTTCCAACGAGTCATTTTCACTATCCAAGACAAGAAACCTAGGGTCACATAGTGAAGACCAAATGGTGATTTGGTTTGCAACCTCCTGCTGTTAGATGAATAAATCCTATCCTTTAGGGCTATATTTTGAGGTTGGTCAATAACTTGGGTGAACAATATAGTACTATGCCTTATATTTTGACCCCAAAATTGAAGTAGCTTGGCACCCAACCTTAGAGGTCCCCTCGTCCAACTTGCCAAAATTATGCAATGCGAGACTGGAGGTGGCTCATGATAGGTGCATAACTCCACCAAACAAAATGGTCAAGTTGTTCTTAGCTATATTTAGCTATACATTAGCGGACTGCAAAATCGACAGTATATGAATTTATACTTACCAAATACCGAATTTATACTTGAACAATAGTTGAGAGAGAGAGAGAGAGAGAGAGAGAGAGAGAGAGAGAGAGAGAGAGAGAGAGAGAGAGAGAGAGAGAGAGAGAGAGAGAGAGAGAGAGAGAGAGAGAGAGAGAGAATTTATACTTGAACAATAGTTGAGAGAGAGAGAGAGCTGGTACCTTGGAAAGTATCCATAGCCCAAGAATGGTCAGCTTGCAGAGCATGGCTGGGTGTTGTGAGAACTGTAAGTAAAGATTTCTTTTATCATTAGTGGAAAAAAAAACCCTTTTTGAGCTAGAAATGAAGCATACTTAATCAAATTACTTGAATAACATATTTATTTTATATAATATATAGATATGCATATCATACATACATATGCAAATGCATAAATACAATACCTACATAAAAACATACGTGTATATATGGATTTGATCAAACTAAAATGATAGGTTGGATAAACCCTACATAGCTCACTGGGAGCCATGATAATCATGGTGGAGAAGGTGGACATTAAACTCATTAGATCATCTTAACTCCTTGATCAATGATCCTCCATTTCCATGGCTTTGGAAGGCTTTTGTTTTTTTTTTTTTTTTTTTTTTTTTTTTTTTTTTTTTTTTTTTTTTTAAAAGATTTCAATCTAATGATGAGTAATGCTTGAATGAGAGTCAGTTTTGGTTTGCATTAGTTCATGGGAGAGAGTGTATGGGAGTGGGCAATTTGATCATAGGAAGGCCATTTTTCGTCTGCATCCATGATAATTTTTTGGTACATTGAACTTGCATGGAGCACTTTGTGCGAGGTAACTTGTGGGGCCCACTTGATCCTAGTGTTTTGCACCCAAAAGAATGGACTGGACCATTGGATAGAGGGTCAAAGAGTATGGGCCATAGATCAAGGGGTTAGAGGCACAAGGTTGATCCCAAATTTTATATATGGGCCCATTATCAGTGGATCTTCCCATCAACCCTCTGGTTTGATCATCAAAGATGCCCTAGATGGTATAGGTACTATGCCTTAGATTTTGGCCCCAAAACTGAAGTAGCTTGGCACCCAACCATGAACAATCTTGTTTACAGAGGTCCCCTCCTCCAACTTTCCAAAATCATGCAATGCAAGACTGGAGGTGGCTCATGATAGGTGGATAACTCCACCAAACAAAATGGTCAAGTTATTCCTAGCTCTATATGAGGGGGCTACCAAATTGACGGTACACGAATTTATACTTGACCAATAGTTATGAGAGAGAGTGAGAGAGAAGTGTTATCTTGGAAAGTATCTACGGCCCAAGGATGGTCAACATGTAGAGCTTGGCTGGGAAATGTGAGAACTGTAAGCAAATATTTCTTTTATCAGTAGTGGAAAAAAAAAAAAAAAAAACCTTTTTGAGCTAGAGATGAAGCATACCTTTTCAAATTACTTGAATAATATATTTGTTTTATATAATATACAGATATGCATATCATACATAAATATGTAAATGCTTATATACAATATATACATAAAAACATACGTGTATATATGGATTTGATTGATTTAAAATGATAGGTTGGATAAACCATACATAGCTCACCGGGAGCCATGATAATCATGGTGGAGAAGGTGGACAGTAAACTCATTAGATCATCTTAACTGTTGGGTTTATGTCTTGTATTCCGGTTTGACCGGATTGGTTCATTAGGTTTGTCAATGACTAGGTTTAGGGTCATGGGTTTCTTGGTAATTGTACCGGAACTTTCTTGCTGACTGAGATATAGTTTTTTAGAGGATAACAAAGTGAGCATTATATATATGGATGTAATGTGCAACCCATGCGATATACAGAGAGTAGAATGCAAAGGAAAGTCGAGTTTCTTTCCCGCAGACGTAGGTGAGTTTGACGAATCACGTAAAACCTTTCTGTATGATTTTCTCTTTTCTGGTGTGGTTGATTGATTGTCAATCGCGGTGATGCACACTTCCGCACACATGCGCACGACATTAACTCCTTGATCAATGACCCTCCATTTTAATGGCTTCGGAAGGCTTTTTTTTAGATTTCAATCCAATGATGAGTAATGCTTGGATGGGAGTTAGTTTATTTTTGCACTAGTTCATGGGAGATTGTGTATGGGAGTGGGCAACTTGGTCACAGGAAGGCCATTTCTCATCTTCATCCATGATAATTTTTTGGTATATTCACCTTGCATGGAGCACTTTGTGCTAGGTAACTTGTGGGGCCCTTTGATCCTAGGGTTTTGCACCCATAAGAATGGACTGGACCATTGGATAGAGGGTCAAAGAGTATGGGCCATCGATGAAGGGGTTAGAGGCACGGGATTGATCCCAAATTCTATATATGGGCCCATTATCAGTGGATCTTCCCATCACCCCTAAGTCTGATCATTAGTGAGGCCTGTATGTGCTCCAACTAACTACCTTGAATGGAAGCTTCGTGTCAGGTGATTGTATTGGAAAAGTCCCATACTTATGTCAATGTGTGAGAAGAGGAGGGGGGTGGGGGGTTGGTGTTGTTTTAATATTGCAGTGAGAAATTCTCTCATCGTATTATGGTGATAGGCTCCTAGTGGGGCTCACCTTATGATCCATCCAGCTGAACTACAAAATAGGGGCCCTTTATAGTAAAATTGATCCTAAGGTTTTGAACCCATGTAAACGTACTTTTGGGTTGAAAGTAATTTTTTCTTGATATCAAGTCGTTAAATTTGTGAGCCACTGATCAAGGTGTTAGAGGGATGAACTAGACGCAGATTTGATATCTAGACCCGACCTATTTGGGTCTTTTCATCCCTTTGGTCCCATCATTATTAGGGCCCCAAGTAGGCCCCATCTAGCCACGTTGCATAGGATCAAGCCCTTATATATGTAGTAATGCTCCTGTACAAGCTTTCCTTACTGTCATACGGTACAAGCCACCTCATGGGGCCCACTTAGGATCTCACTAATCATAGAACGGAGGGGGATCAAAAGATCCAAGTGGGGTTAACCTATATTTTAAATTTGAAGTCCATCTTATACCTTTAATCCATTCATCTGTGTTTCACAAGTTTATCAACTTTATATAAAACAACAAAATTCACCCTTGATCCAACGATCTGTTCCATTGTGATCTATTAAAATCCGGTGGGACCTGTGTAGGTAGGGGGAGTGAGTTTGGATGGTCCAATCGGATGGACCAGTAGGTGGTCCCAAGAGGTGGCTTGTATAGTAAGATGGTAAAGAAAGATTGTATATAGCAATTACCCATATACATTTATACATACATATATTTATATACATATACATATATATATATTTATATCTATACATACATACATACATACATATATATATATATATATATATGAGAGGGGCTCTCCTAAGCTGCAGCTTATGTTACCCTAAGCTGAAATTGTTTGCAAAATCCTCTTCATCATAAACTGCTTCAAATTATCATCTCCAAAATCAAGACAAATCCAATCATACTTGGATTTCCCAGTTCCATAAGGCCAAAAATAGAGACAGTTGACTTTGATTTGTGGGACCAGCACTGTTTCAGCTTAGGATAACATAAGCTGCAGCTTAGGAGAGTCCATCTATATATATATATATGTATGGGAGATGCTCTTGTGAGAGTTATTCTCACGGTACTATGAGAGTAAGGGGTGAGGGCTCTCGCATTTTGGCTGTTGGCATTAGATACAGATGCGAGTGATCCCGCCCTTACTCTCATAGTACTGTGATGGTAACTCTCACAAGAGCACCTCCCTATATATATATATATATATATATATCATCAAAGCCTTGTCCCAACTATGTTGGAGTCGGTTACACGAATTCTGTTTCTCCATTCCGATCTATCTTGATCCAAATCCTTAGATAAGTTATACTTCATATCTATTTTTGCTACCTCCATCCACCCCCTCTTTGGCCTATCTTTTTCCCTTGGTGGGCCATCAACCTTCATAGTCAAATATTTCCTTGTCGGCGCTAATGACAGCCCACGTTGGGCATGCCCAAACCATCTCAAATGGGTTTCTTTAATTTTATCCCCTATTGTTGTTACCCTTAAATTCTCTCGAAAGCGTTCATTTTTAATTTTATCCTATCTATTTTTACCACACATCCACCTCAATATTTTCATCTTTGCTGCATCCATTTTGTGCACATGTTGCTTCTTGATTGGCCAACATTCTGCTCCATTGGTCACAGTTGGTCTAATCACTGTCTCGTAAAATCCTCCTTTTAATTTTGTTGGCATTCGTTGGTCACAAAGCACTCTAGAAGCAAGTCTCCACTTTAGTCTTCAACCATCCTGCTTTTATCTTATTTCGACATCTTCATTAATCTCCCCATCCTTTCACTTTATGGTATCTCATAATCTTCAATTTTCAAAGTTTTTTTAGCTCTTTCTTTATGCCCACTAAAGTTACAATCCATATATATTCCGTCTTTGTATGACTTATTTTAAAGCTTTTGGATTCTGATGCTTCCTGCCATCTCTCGACTTTTTCATTCACATTGTCTTTTGATTCATCTATCAATACAATATCATCTACAAATTATATGCACCAATGTATCTCCTCTTCAATATGAGCAGTTAACTCATCCATAATCAGTGCGAAGAGATAAGGACTTATGGCTGACCCTGATGCAAACTTATGATCACTTGGAACTCCTTTGTCTTTCCATAAGTAGTTCTCACACTCGTCACTGCTCCTTCATACATATCTTTAATAGTTTTACTATAACCTCTTCGAACAGTCCTTTTATTTGAAACCTACTAAATTAATAATTTCAATATATATTACATATATATGGCTTTGTTAGTGAGAACTGTTCTCACGGAGTCACCATGAGAGCTTTCTAGGGGATGGAAAGATCTATGTGAAACCACCGCAACTATCAAGTTTGACCCCAATCCCATGCCCTTAACCCCTTCATTCGTGGCCCATGAGTTTAAAGGCTTTATATTAAGAAAAAAACCCAACCCTACATCCAACGGTTTAGTCCATTTGTATGGGTTCCAAACCTCGGGATTAGTGACTATCATGGGAATCCCGGTTAATGTATGGTTTGGATTGGTTGCTAGGCGGGCCCCACCAATAGTTCTCATAGAAGGATGGTGAGAACTAGTTCTCACTTGAATATTTCACACACACACACACGCATATATAATGGGGTTTTTTTTTTTTTTTTTTACTAAAAGCATCCTCAAGTATTCCTATACCTCCAAAAGCAGCCTCAAATAATGTAATTTCCAAAAGCATCTTATATCGTATACTTTGATCTTTCCTGAACCAAATTGCCTTTCAACCCCTTTCTCACGACATCGAGACTACCACTTTCGCGCATTGAATTATTTCGGGAATTGTTAATTTTGTTTCAATTCTCAAACTCGCTAGTTTATTCAAGACATCATAAATAGTTAGCATTTATTTTAAACACATTCTAAAGCAATAAACGTCGAGAAAAAAACATCCTCAACTCTGAAGGTAATCCTCTCCATGACTGTACTAAAAGTAGGGTTACGAATAGGGAATCGAGCGAAGCACAAATTTTTGTGTTGTTTTTCTTTAAAAATGAAAAAGTTAGATTTTTTGAGCAAAACCTTTAAAAACTGTAGTAAGAGAATGCTCGTGATGACTACATTCATTATTGAAGAAACTCATAATATAATAGTTGAACTCATATTTCTACAAAAATCATTCCTTCATATTCAGAATTGTTAAGTCAATCTAAATGCACTTCTATGTTTCATATTTTTGTTAACTTTAACTATTGAATTGTTAAGTCTCTTATCGACATCGCAAGTTGTTTTTCGACATCGTGACTTGATCATGTTAATGTTCAATTCATGCACGAGCTTGCGAATGATATTGGACACATATAGATACAAAATCTTGAGCTTGTGAGTGTTATGTCTCAAACTCGCGAGTCATATCTCAAGCTTGTGAGTGTCATGTCTCGAACTCGCGAGAGAAAAAGTGAAGGCCAATTTAGTCTAAGAAAAACAAAGTCTGCTGTATAAGATGCTTTTGGGCATTACATGTATTTGGCGATGCTTTTGGAGGTAAACAAATATTTGATGATGCTTTTGGTAGAAACCCCTATATATATAGCAGGGCTCTCCTAAGCTGAAGTTTACCCTATCCTAAGCTGAAATAGTGCTGGTCTTATAAATCAAAGTTGATTATATCTGTTTTTTGCATGATGGAACTGGAAAATCCAGTTTTGATTGAATTTATCTTGATTTTGGAGACGATCATCATGCAAAAAACAATGATAATCGACTTTGATTTGTGTGACCAATATTGTTTCAGCTTAGGATAAGGTAAGCTTCAGCTTAGGAGAGCTGGCCCCATATATATATATATATATATATATGAAACATTAAAGTGTATCCATCCATCACCATATTATGGTGAGGGACAACATAGTGGGGCTGACCTTATGGTTCATCCGAACCATCTACACACTGGGGACCCCATTAAGTACAATAGGTCCATCGAGTTTTCACCTATCCGAATGGATTGGACCGTTGGACTGAGGGTCAAACTTTCTTCTGTAATATAAAGTCGTTAAACTTATGGGCCACAAATGAAGGGGTTAGAGGTATGAGATTAACCCCAAACTTGATATATGGGCCATCCAAGATGTCTCTTTCCATCGCCCTAAGTCCCATGATCAGTGGGGCCCTAGGTGAGGACTATTAAGTTCGTCCCTCACCATATGCACATGAATGTCCCAATATATATATATATATATATGAGAAATGCTCGTATGAGAGTAACTCTCACACTACTATGAAAGTAGGGGGGACAATTGCATTTAGGCTGTTGGCATTTAATATGGGTCCAATGGGTCCCTCCTTTACTCTCATAGTAGCGTGGGAGCTACTCATAGGAGCATCTCCACACACATTCACACACACACACATACATATATATATATATCAGTGGGTATATATATATATATATATATAGGGAGGTGCTTCTGTGAGAGCATCTCTCACCTTACTATGAAAGATAGGAGTGAGAGCCCTCACATTTAAGTTGTTGGCATTGGATATGAATGTGAGGGCCCCCACCTTATCTCTCATAGTAAGGTGAGAGCATCTCTCATAGGAGCATCTCCCATATATATATATATATATATATATATATATATGGGGAAACCATTTCCTTAGCTCATGGTGAGGAGAGGGTCCGCTCAAACACACCAAACACGTGTGTGCGCTGTGGTGAACATTGGCGTTAAAAAGTTTTAGGGAAATAGAAAGCATGCCCAAATCGCACAAATCATTTTCATTTCGGCTCCCTTCATCCCAAGCTCTCTCTCCTCGTCCCCTCCATCCGTAGCTCTCTCTCCCTCTGCTCGCCTCTCTCTCTCCCAACAGCCTCTCTCTCTCCTTACTGGCCACCGGCCTCGCTCTCTCTCGCGATTGTCTTTAGGGCTGGCAAAAGCCAACCCGACCCATCAGTCCGCCCCGCCACGCATAACTAGACCCGCATAATATACTGGTCGGTTGCGGGTCAAGCTTTCCTAACCCGCATTTGAACGAGTCGGGTTAGGGTTAACTCGTTTAACCTGCATGTTTTTCCTTGCAGTTAAAGCTTATATTCAGTACTTAACTCTATGGAGTGTATATTCTTTTTAATAGGGTGTTTGTTTATTTTTATTTTTATGAAAACTTTATTTTATTTCTATCAGTTTTGCTTTACTATTTCTTTAGTCATTATTTAAAAAAAATACATACCATACTCATTATATAAATAATTATTTCTCTTTCTTTTTTCTCAACAAACCCTTTGAACTTAAGAATATTTTTGTGTGCTCTTCTCTTTTAGGAGGATTGTGGATATAAAGAAAATACAATAGATATAACATAAATAAAATAAAATAATCAAGTAATGACTGAGTTCATGCTAGTTTCCACACTATTTTTATCTAATGCTAGCACAATCTAGAGAGAATGGTGAATTATGGTATCATGACCCAGGACTAGGCTTAAATTTCTAATCCAATATCAGTTAAGCCTAAGTCTGATTTAAGATCCTATAAAAAGAAAATTAACATTAGGCGTATCATAACTCAAACAAAGCTTGTCCATAATGCCTACCATGATAGGTTTTAAATTGCACCAATAAGATTTAGAAAGTTAATGAATGTTCATTTAGATCTTATCTCATTTTTATGAATTAACTTATCGGTTTTGGTTTAATTTAAACTTTGGATATGATTAAAGCCTTAGAGGACTCTTGTTAATAAACTTAGATTTGAGTGCAAGTTCTGTTGGTCAACCTGACCTATAGTAACCTGCAATGGTTATGTAGGTTAATGTGGGTTGGGTTGGGTCGGGTTGAGCGGGTGCGGGTTAAGAGTTTCTGGCCCGTTTAATAAACGGGTCAGATATGAGTTAGGAGCATCTAACCCGTTTACGACCCGTTTGCCACCTCTGTTTTTTATTCGTCCGCCAGGCCCCCATCCCGACTGCACGGCTCTCTCTCTCTCTCTCACCTCCCTCTCTCCCACGACCGCACGCCAGGTGAGGATCGTCTCTCCTTCCCTCTCTTGTTCCCTCCCTCTCTCTCAGTTTTTTAATTCTTCTTAAATGCATTGTAACCAGTAGAATGTGATTTTTTTTTTTAAATTTTTTTAATCTGCTCACGGTTTGGTTTTTGTTAGATTTGACTTTTGAGGGATTGGGTTTGGGTTTTAGGGTTTGTGGTGGGGATTTGAGGGTTTGGGTTAGTGATTTTTGGGTTTTGGGTTTTTTTTTTTTTTTTTTAACCCTTGAATGCCTATCAAGTTGGAACTGAATTGATTGTTTTGGTTTGGAAATTTGATTGTTTGGGTTGTTAGGGGGGGGGGAGGGGGTGGGGGGGGGGCGGCGAGGGTTGGGATTTGTGATTACTGCATATGGTTTTACCCTTAAATCTGCTCTTGAAATGTAAGAGAGAAGATTTGCTCACTTTCCTGAATTTATGGTGTGTTTACTGGCTTAAATTTAACTTGCAAATACTGGTATTATTCTATTGTATTTGTTAACCCTGACTTAGTTTGAACTTTGCAGTATTTTTTAATTGTTTTTTTGTTTTGTGATACATTGTGACAATTAGCTGAATGAAAACCAATTAAAATGAAGTGTCATATAAAACTTGGACAGTGGTCTGAAACTTAGACTTGAATCAAAGTGGGTCCAAATATTGGACTCTTAAGTAGTAGCATAGCCCGGATTTTCTCTTTAGAGGGTGCAAATAATTTCTCTTAGCAAGAAATTTTAGAAAGAATTAAAAAAAAAAAAACATGTTAACATAATATTGAAAATTTGAAATCAAGTGTTCAATTCAATTTAACTCAAACAATATATAAGATTATGCACCAAAAATGTTAAAAATGATAGAATTGTATTGCTCCCCACATCTAACAACATTTAATAATGGAGTTAGAAGACTAGATGAGAAGTGTAAATTGCATCATTTAAGAATTATATTAGATCTGATTTAAACCAGATTTTAAATTAAAATTTTGAGAAATTCAAAATCTCATAATTAATTAAATGGTCAAGTGCTCAGAATATGCTGATTTAGGAGAATTTGAGAAGATCTGAATTCTAGACTAAATGAAAGGGTGAAGAGAAAGAAAGAAAAAAAGAGAAGAGGAATCACATTACGAAATGTTTTAATGAGTTGTCTTTTAGATAGATGTAAAGGATGAGATTGCCCTGATGTATTTTGGAAAACAAAAAGAGTTGAGGGGGGCAATTGCAAACCCCCACCCTGAAACCAACCCCAAGGCTCTGCCACTGCTATTAAGTGATTATTCTACTTTAATCATTGTACTGTTTGAATGTTTAGGACTCATTTTCATCCTTAAAATGCAAACATATACGAAAGAGAGTAAAGAAATTAAATCTTTAAGTTGCTTTGTATACTTACTTCGTACCATGGGGATATGTGCTATCTTGGGCCAATCTTGTCCTCCCTTCTTGCACCCTTTATCCAGCAAGGGACATCCAAAAGCTCCAAAATAATCAAGTGCTATGGGCAGCCCATCATTTGGCAATGAAGCAAGTTGATAACAATTTATAATCTTCAAGCGACGAAGAGAAGTGAAAGCTTTCAGTTTTATGGGCAAGGAATTGAGACTGAAACAATCAATAATGTCAAAATCTTCAAGTGCCGGGAGTATCATATCATCAGGAAAATTTGCAAGTTGAGCACAATCCTTGATTCTCAAATGTCTAAGAGAAGTGAGGTTCTCTAAGCAATTTGGCAATGAAATGAGCTTGTCGCAGTTGGAGATGTTGATGCATTTAAGTGCAGTGGGCAGCTCCTGCAAAGATTGAAGCTGTGAAAAACACTCAATTGTAAAGTTTTGCAGAGAGGTGAGGTTTTGCAGTCCCTTGGGCAATGCCCACAGCTTGGGGCATCTCTGTATGGTAATTTCGTGGAGGTGAGGGAAGTCACCTTCTTCAATTGCTCCATACCATTCCTCCAAATTTATCATCCCCAGAACCCTTAACTTCTCCAATGATGGAAAGCCATTGATGTTGCCTTCGCCGTAAAACTCACGACCCACTTGCTCCACTCCATCTAAATAGCATATCGATAAATATTTGAGGGAAGGCAATTGACCAATTGGTGGGAGGAATTTGCATTGTTGACACAAGCTTAGCTCAAGATCTATTAGATTGGAGAATTGTGAGTCACCTATCCACCTTGGGAAACTAGTGCCCCCATAACCGCATATTGATATTGTTTTGATGTTTATGTGAGGTTGGAGTTGTTCTAGTACCCTCTCATCATTTCCATATGAACTCCATTTTAGTATTAACCTGTGAGGGTGTTGCTTATTCTTCAGGTCTGCTTCTCTAGCCGCCTGCAGGTTTACTACATTCTCAAGATTTGAAATGTGAATTTTCCCATGGAGTTTTGTTAAATCCTTCAACTCTTCAATTCCACAGCTACTTGTTTTACCTACGTGAAAACAATTTAATGTTTGGAGACTTGTTAAAGCCCCGATTCCAGGTGGCAAGAGAGTGTCATGGTTACCCAGAGAGAGATGCCGGAGGTTAATTAGATTTTTCATATCTTTGGGCAGACGACGAAGGCCATGACATTTTTTGAGATTCAGTGTTTGTAGATTCCAGAGGGTGCTCACTGATTCGGGCAATGTTTCGATGTGTGTGGAAGAGAGACTGAGGTACCGCAGATGTTTTAGTTTGCCGATAGAATCAGGCAAATTATTAATACAGGTATTGTCGCTCAAATCTAACACACGCAAGAATCTCAGTCTCAGGAACATGTCTTGGGGGATTGAACAAGCTGTAAAACCAATATGTAGTAATAGAATTGTGCGCAGCCTCTTGGCTTTGTAGATGCCTTGAAAAATGTTTGGCTTTTCAATGCCAAGTGTACTTTTTATCGAAAGATGGCGAGTCTTCTTGTAGTTAACACAGAATTGATCAACTTCATTCCTGAAATGAAGGCCGTTTGAAATAAATTGAGCTAAGTCGTGTATCAGATCATGCATCTCGAATATTGACTTTCCTTTGTTTTCATGTGAATATTGAAAGAAGGACATCAATAACAATTCATTAAAATACTCGAGACCTATGTCTTCTCGCTGTTTCCTTCCTTCAGGCAGAATGAAACCTTCCCCCATCCATGTATGGATTAGTTTGGTCTTCTCAAATTGATAATTTTTGGGAAACAGAGAGCAATACACGAAGCACTGTCTCAAATGTGATGGTAAATAGTTGTAGCTCAATTTGAGAACTGGCAGAATTTTATCACTGTTTTCTGGTAGATCCCATATTTCACTCTGAAAGACATTTATCCACTCACTCTCATCTCTTTTATAGGCCAAGACTCCTCCAAGAGCTTGTACTGCCAAAGGCAAGCCTCGACACTTGTTAACGATTTTCCTTCCAATTTCCTTCAATCTTGGATGCAAATCTGGATTTTCCTCTCCAAATGCACATAGTTTGAACAACAACCAACAATCATTCTCCGATAAACCCCCTAACTTGAAGGATGGTATGGTGTCTATCATTCGTGATACCTTTTCATGCCGCGTTGTCACCATGACCACGCTTCCTTTTGCCCCAAATGTTAAAGGGACACGAAAGGTATTCCAGTTTGTGCAGTCCTCATTCCACACATCATCTAACACAAGCAAAAACTTCTTTCCAACCAGAATTCTTTTAAGCATATTTTGAAGGGGATCAAGCTCTTCTGAAGTACAAGTTTGAGAATTTTCATGGCAAGTTACGATTGCTCTTGTTAGCCTCTTCACATCAAAATCTTGAGACGCATAAACCCACATTCTCAAATCAAAATTCTCCTTTACAACCTCATCATCATAAACAAGTTGAGCAAGGGTTGTTTTTCCAATGCCCCCCATCCCAACTATGGAGATCACAGAGACATTTTTCACACAGACTTTGTCAGATACCAACAAGTCTACTAGTTCCTTCCTTTCTTCCTCTCTGCCAAAAACACGTGATTTGTCTACTAGGTAGCTAGTTTCCCGTCCCTTTCTGTTTTCAAATTGTGTCCCTCCATCCACATCTACATCAACCAGATGGAGATCGTGCCGGTTTTTTGCTATGTCATCTATCCTTCTCCTCATCTCCTTTATCTTGCCGGCCATGTCATGTTTAAACAAAACCATTTTTGTTGTCCAAATGAAGAAGTTGTATACCTGCTTTCTATTGCTTGTTTGGATTTTGTGTTGTAGAGCTTTGGAGGCAAACTCGTCGAGTATGTCATCAGCATCATAGACAACCTCTCTAAGCTGTTGAAGCCACTCTCTAACCGCTTCAGAATTCTCTTGCTTTCTCTCAGCATCTTTAAGCACAGCTCGTATTGTAGATAACGTGCCGGAAAGTGCTTCCAGCTGCTTACTGGCTCCCCAGAATGCTACAATCTCTTCTTTGGCCAGAGATGCCAAGTTCTCAATGACTACCTTGAGCAGAGGACTAATAAGGAATGCTTCTGCCATACAGAAAAGAAGGGACTCTACACTGTTGATTTGCTTGATGGAAACAATTTAGGCCTCTCAAGGTTGGAAAGCAATCAAGTGCTAATTCAAAGGGAAGGCTCTTTCCCTTTTGAAGGTGTTATGTGCATCTGAAGCTTCCTTGCAACAATTTGTCACTTTTTTTTTGGGAAAATTTCAAAATAGGGCTTAAGTTTTTCTCAGATTTCAAATCAGGACAAAATAAAACTTACATTTCAAATCAGGACTTAAGTTTTTCATTTACATTTCAAATCAGGACATCCGGCGAGAAATTGGGTTTTCCGGCGACGTTTTCATCTATGCCTTTTAAAATACCAAAATGCCATTAACCCTTTAATGGCATTTTGGTATTTTAAAAGGCATAGATGAAAACGTCGCCGGAAAACCCAATTTCTCGCCGGATGTTCTAATTTGAAATGTAAATGGAAGACTTAAGTCCAGATTTGAAATGTGAGTTTCAGTTGGTCCTGATATGAAATCTAAGGAAAACTTGAGCCCTATTTTGAAAATTTTCCTTTTTTTTTTTTTTTTTTTGCTAAACTTGGTTACATTGCTACCAGTCCCCCACTAAGGTCAAAAAAATATTATAAAATTTTGGTAGACTACAAATTTTCTCGACTCATTTCCTGATTTTGACTTGAATTGTAGCTACTATAAATGACACCCACCGACTTCTAGACAAAAAAAAGTTGCTCATTAAAAGAGTCAGAATGATAGGTAATTGGAAGGGGCTACGCAAGTGTTGAGGAAGGCATTGGGAAGACAACAGGCAGGAGCGTTTCAAAAGGGTTGAAGGCTCCTACAAAATTTAATTATCTCACTTGGTTTTGGCTTTTTTTGCTGTGAGAATACTAGGAATACAGATCCTGTTATATTCATAAATCATAACAAGAACAACATTCTACACAGAAAAAAAAAGAAAAGAAAAGAAAAAAAAAAGGTTTTTTTGGGTTCATGTCCATATCCAGAATGGGCCTCCAATTTTTGGATTCAGTAGAGTCTGGGTCCAAGTCCGCGGGGTCTCTCTAGGGACAAATAATTAATGTATAAAAAAAAAAAAAACACTATTATTTAACAAATATAATTAATATGGTAAAAGGGGTTTTTTTATAACAAAAAATTAAGCTTAAACTTTAATTAAATAGTTCTATGAAGGAAAGTCATAAAACGACGAGAGTTGATTGTACATTTTTTCTCGACGAAATCACCCCAGTTGACATATTTTTAATGTCCCTTGTATGAAAAAACCCAAAAACCCTTTGTTTTCATACCATGTACTTCATCTCTTTCCCTTCACTGCTTGAGCAACTTAGGGCATACTGAGCATTATGCCACTAAGATGTTCCTATGTTCTTATCGCATGTCAGAAACAATCCTTTCTCTTTAAGTGTATATTACCTCTCTCTCATCTCTCTCTCTCACCCTCTCACCCTCTCAAATCTCTTTTTCTCCTTCTCCGACGAGTTCAAGAGAGGTGGGTTCCCTGATGGACATCAAATTAAAAATCCCACATGAACTCATGTATGTGGCTTTTATTATGTTGATACTTATTACTCATGTTCTAAAGAATAAGGGAGGGAGGTCTTTTCATTAGGGGCATGTGTGCAGGGACCATTTATAGGGAAAAAGGTGGAGACATCCGGCTCCTTCCCACTCATGTTTGGGTGCAGCTACCATTACCCCTTTTCCAAAAACTGCCCTTTCACTAATGAGGAATGCTACATGGACCGAACATGGGGACCGGTCCTTGGACCGATCCCTATGTTCAGTCCCATTATCATGGATGATAATCGGACTGAACATAGGGATCGGTCCAAGGACCGGTCCCCATGTTCGGTCCATCCAGACTTTTTCTTCACTAATATCCCTTTCTAGAATTACCCATTTTCTCTTTCTTCCTGACAAATTAAATTGAGATAAGTTAAACTCTATAGTGGGCTATACCTATTGAAATCTAAATCGCTCAAAATTAGAGTTTGATTTTTTTTTTTATCTATAACTTTTTTGGTAATTTTTATATTTTTATATTTATTTTTTTATAGGGACTCCAACCATGGCTAACTCTTTCTAGTTTCTTTTATATATATATATATATATATATATATATATATATATTTGTTCTTATGTGATTTAATTTGGAACACTAACCCCCCCACCCCATAGGTTGATGAACTTCTGCAAAAGTTTGCTAGTTTTCTAGGAGACAAATATGCTGGTTGCTAAAGTTAATGGACTAACAATGTTAGGGCCTATTTGATTGTAAGCATTTGGAAATATTCTAACAGAGAAGTTGGAGAATTCCAGTTGCTAGCCCCAAAAAGTAGAATTCTAGAATGCTAATGGGTCATGAGCATTCTAAAAACTAACTTTTCACTTGGTTGGCTTAGCAAACTCTTAGCTTAAAATCTCAATAAAAAAGAGAATTCAAATATCCCTACCCAAAAAAGGTGAACTCTTGCAAAAAAACGCTAGCAACCAAACATGCCCTAAAAGGATTGTAGAAAAGTAGCTTTGAGAATTTGAATTATTATTGCTTTGAAAATAAAGTTGGATGTAACCTCCATTATTGGATGATTTTTTCCTTAGTCCTTAGTAAAGTTGATTATAAGTGGTTTACATTGAGTTTCTCTTTATTGCTGCAGAATTTGCCTTCTTTTATGTTGTTCAACAAAGACGAGGTATGGAATGACCCTCCTAGAGTGTGGATCATAAGTTCAAAATCATTGATATGCTAAATATACATTAATTTAATATCTGAATTTGGGTCTGCTTATATGGTAGATCTATTATCTTATCCAAATTCGAACCATATCAAATGTGAAAAGATTTGGATTGTACATCAAGTAAAATGCGTAGATTCAGTTTTGAATCTCAATACAATATTAACCAAAAGGGGTAGTTCAGTTGGCTTAGGACCACGGTTTGCACCCGAAGGCTGTAGGTTCAAAACTGCATTACCATACTAGAGTTACAGGGGAGTTTACACTGCTTCTCTTTGGGTCCAGAGGGATTAGTTCAATTCAAAGGGTTGGGAACACTCCGATAGCAAAAAAAAAAAAAAATCTCAATACAATACTTAGAAGTAGGGCACAAATGAATATACATTACACAAGTGAAAGTACACATGGATGATATAACTATGGCTCAATTGTAAGCCCTTTAAAAATGTCTTTCTCAATAGACACTTGTAGTCGGGTCAATCTGGAAACTTCCAAAATCTTTCATTCATGCACCCAGATTCTAATACAAACAAACAGGCCACAGAAAAATGAATGCTTTCCAAGCTTCTACCTATCAAGAACAAGACAGTTAAACAAAACAGAGCCATATATAAAAGAAAAAAATCTGACATTTTGGTAGGTGGCCAGAGGACTTATTGCCATATACAAAATCTGACATTTTGGTAGGAGGACTTGATGCAGTACTAAACTCAACCAAACCCATTTTTGGACTGAAGATGTTGGTTACAGAGAAAATGTTGATTAAGAACCCTGGTAAGCTGGCTTCATTTCCTTCTTTATAGCAGCCACCAACTCATCATATGCTTCACCCCATGCACTCTTCATCTCTGGCGACCACATATCTGGTATTGCCTCTTTTATTGTATCCAAAAGAGCAAACTTTGTTACCTAAACACCACCAATTAGTTGAAAAATCAATCCTAAGGAGTGTTCATGCACTGGTATGCCTTTCATATTGGTTCAACTGTCAAAAAAAAAAAAAAAAAAAAGGCTTCGAATGGCTAGTAGAGGGATTTTCTTCAATTTATGTAAACTTCCTAATATAGAATCAGAAATAGTAAGGGATTCTAGGCCCTGTGGATTTTTGTTCCCACGGAAGAGAGGAATCATTCATTCCTACCCTTCTTGCAGGAAATCAAAATCCTCTCTAGGAAGTAAAGTTAGTTCATTTTTCTCATTTCTCAAGGAATACAGTCGCACCAATCATTGTAACAGTGGACTGTATGGAAAGTTAGAACAATTTTCTTTTCTATCAGAGAATCTGCTTGTTGCAGAGATGCAAACTCAAACCTAAGTTGCACTGGAATAGACCTGACTATTCAGTTGAACACACTGTGTCAAGTTGCTTCCATCAGGACCATTCATAATTATATTGCCAAGAAGTGCAATGAAGTGATATTCATTTTGGTAGTTCTTCATATCATTTTTTTGTTGTAATTGACCAAAATAGAATTCGAATTGAAGTGATCTTCACTGTTGAGTCATAAATTATTGCAAACACAAGCAACATTTGTCTCTCTTTGTTTCAAAAAGCCCATGTTTTTACAAGCCCACTGGTTTTCTATGGGTGCAACTCATGTGTGTTAGGTCAGGTTTTGGACCAGCCCAAACCTAATTTAAATCCAATCCTGATTCCACAAGGCAAACACGAACTAAATCCGAACCTAACCTGTCCCTCATTTCACCACTAGTTTATATAAACCCTTTCAGATAGGCAAATGAATGAATGATCCTCTACAGCATGCAACCCTAATCAATTTCAACTGAACCCCAACTGTACTTGAATTCAATTGGCTTTTCATTTCCAGGCCTCTGTCTGGTCCAAATCCCAACTAGTTAATATAATTTTGACTTTCGAATTAGGTTCAGTTTAAGAATCCCAATCTAATTAGCAAATGGGTCAAAGCCTGGGTTGGGCAGTTGGGCACATAAACCTTACACATGTTGATCAACCTGGCCCAACCATTATTGACACCCCTAGATACAAATACACAAGATGATTTCCTAATTTCATGTGGAATAGGACAGTCCATACCTCGTAATGCTCGTCCACTACTCCATATTTGAAGTGTGTAGCACCCAAGTCCTTGAGAGTAGACTCCCTTACAGTAACCCTTCCAGCCTTTCTTAACTGCACTGCTGATTCACATGTCTGCAGCATGTAAAAACCAAGATTAAGGGTCTGTTTGGATTCCATGAAATCAACTGAAATGAAATGCTCAGCAAGGTTTAAAAGAAGCCTTGGCAAGTATAGGCCAGGCCCAAATTTCTCAAAAGCTTTGGTTAGAATGGAGTACAGCTTTTAGGCTGATTGATGGAGCCCAATGACTAAAAAGTGATGAATACATAAATACAGACCATGACAAAGACGGTCATGGCGTGGGGTTTGAGCTTTGGATTCTTCTCTAGAGGGATGTCCGAATCCCGTAGGAAGGAGAACAGCCGCTTTGCTGATGGTGCTATCTCAAATATCCTACACACGCAATGCCCAACATGGGTCAACAAAACAAGCATATAAAATTATCAGTTGATACTCACTGATGCATGTTGCCATTGATATATGAAGTATTATTTTATTTTATTCCTTTGGGACTATTACGGCAGGTCAAAAACCTAATAATCGCCCAGAATTGTCGGAAAGAGTGTAATTACTACAGAACTGTCCGTTTGTATAATATCCCACATTGCGATATTCTAGGGATGTAGGGTATCTCATAATCAGAAGCGGGAAGACTTATGGAGCTACGGTAATGCTTCCTTCAAGGCTTTGTTTATTTTTTGTTTAACTATGTGACCATTAACGATGACTCAAACCTTCGAAAAAATTAATACGGTCAAACACGTCCCATATACCAAATTTCAACCGTTGATCTGTCTCGGATCTCGAGATATTTGATAAAAACTGAATAACCACACATCTATTTTTTTGGACTTTTGTGGGCCTCATAATCACAACCGGGATCATTAATCTTCTTTGAAATACTGAGAACGGCTAGCCAAAAATTTTCAGCCTTTGATTTAATGTACAGCTACCAAAAATA
The DNA here is from genome assembly GCA_003546025.1 of Camphora micrantha. NCBI lineage: Eukaryota > Viridiplantae > Streptophyta > Magnoliopsida > Laurales > Lauraceae > Camphora > Camphora micrantha. The sequence goes on from QPKB01000002.1 coordinate 14,029,079, forward strand.
AAGAAAAACCTTAGAATCATTGATTACACATGTGACATTATTACAGTAGAATAAATGAAATTTGAACAGTCCTTTTTTTTTTCCTTGACTGTGGGACTAAAAAATCACCATCCAAACCGTTGGATAGCTGTATGAGTATAAGAACTAATATAACATCAAATTTGAACCATTGATCTATCACGATTATAGAGAGATTTGAAAAAAGCATGACTTATATAATACCAAATTTGGGTGGTAAGGGGTAATCTAGCGATATCATATGATCATAGGATATCACATAATGCGATATCCTACATCCCTAGGATATCACCTAGGGGACAAACAATTTTACGGTAATTACACATTTTTCGACATTTCTAAAGCAATTGTCACGTTTAAGACTTATTTTACTGTAATTATCCCTATTCCTTTAAAATAAGACCACACCTGCCACCGCATCACATTCATAGTTGAGTGGTGTCGTCAGGTACATGCCTTGGGACTGGGTCCTCAAGTACAAGTATCTAAGAAAACCCCCAAAGGCTGTTTTTATCAAATAGGTGGTCTGATACAGGGTACACCAATACTTAAGAAATGATGAAGCCTATTGAGATTACAAGTAAAAGTTTAAACCATAGTTAAAAATAGCAGTAACCATGGAAGTGGAACATGATCTTATATCAAATAAACAAAATCACAAGTTAAAAATTGTTAAACAAGTAGAAAACAGCTCAAGAAGAATGTGAATAACCTCAAGAAGAATTTCATGCCCAACTCCCCTGCATCTTTCTTCATAGCATTCCAAGACTCCACAACAAGAGCTTCTTGTTCTTCACTGAAAGCCCTTACTCTAAAACCACCATGATTCCTCTCTAACACCAGAACAAAGTCATCATCAATTCCCCATAATAATCAAACCATAAACAATCACAGTTTATGAAAAAATAATGACAACAATAAAAGACAAAACACCCTTTTATAATCATGGAGAAACCAAAAATAAAAAAAATGAAGCTTACTCTTATTTATTAAACTTGGGTTCTCAGAAGCAAGCACACGTGTGAATGGCTCCCTCCTAACCCAAGAAAGTTGTGTGGGACAAGTTCTTCTGAGACCTGAAATGGGTTTAGGGATGGCACACGTCTTGAAAGAATTGGTGGGATCCCACGTGCGAGGGCCTGTGAAATCAACCCAGATAAGAGATAGTAAAAGGAAGGGAAATGAGAGAAGATGGTTAACAGACTAAAACAGTTCTTACCTCTGCAGAGGATCAAGGAAGCCTTTGAAGTGGGAATAGAGTTTAGAAGATCCATAGCAGTTGTTTGATGTTGGGTTGTTGGATTTTTGATGTGAGAGGAAGTTGTGTGCTTGTTGTATTATTTATAGCTACAGTGGGGGCATAAGAAAAGTGCCCCTTGGTTGCTGGGGGAGTCATTCTCAGTCAATGTTCAAATTGTACATTGAACTTGTTGGATATAATGAAAAAAGAAAGAAAACTGTCTAAAACCATGTGCTGTATGCGTTTCTGTGGGCATTAAAATACCAGGGGTCGTTTAGTGCATCTCTAAATTTATGTCCAGGGCCCTACTTAAGATCCAAATCAGTGATGGATCAAATCTTCTAAACTAATGGTTGGAATTATCATCGGCTGTAACTCAATTGGATAGGGACATCACAGTTCCCTTTATTGGATAGGGACATCACCGTTCCCTTTATTGGACATCACGGTCCAAGCCCTGGTGGGCAGAGCAAAGGGTGAATTTTGGGTCCCCTCCTTTTTTACTCCTAACGTTCACTCTTCTAGGGTCATGGGCTTCTCGCCCAATTTCTCTCCATTTTTTTTCTAGTTTTTCCCTTTTTTATGCTGACGAGGGTGTTCGACTTCTTCAAGAACCGATTGTTTTTCCGGGCACGTGAAGTCCTTGCCTCTCCCACGCGCTGGGTAAATCAGGCTTAACCCACCGTTAAAAGCCTAATTACTCTCCAATGTATGAGTTTTTCATAATATTTTTATTCTCGTCTTTTGTAAGTGATTAATTTAATTGATAGCTGGCCCAAATCATATTAGATTGTAATTTTCTTAGGGCCCATACATGTGGGAGAAAATCATTATGAGCGACCGATATTATGATATTCCGCAAAAATATTTCAGGGAGACAACAAATAAAGTGCAACCAAACGTATTCTCATCATGATTTTCATTCCATGGGAATCAAGAAATGTTCTCGCATAATGAAGCCAAATAGGCCCTAGATTTTTCATATAACCTCCACTAAGAATCGTCATAAATTTCTCCTCAACCGAGCAATAAACAATTTAGTCTCTTTTTAAAGGAAAATATTTAAGTGAGAACTAGTTCTCATCGTGCTTCCGTGAGATCAGTTGGTGGGGCCCACCTAGCAACTAATCCAACCCATGCAATATGCATAAAGAGGGACCCCCCATAAGTCACTAATCCCGAGGTTTGGCACCCATCCAAATAGATTGGACCATTGGATGGAGGGTTGGATTTTTTTTTTTTTAATATGAAGCCATTAAATTCATGGGCCACGGATGAAGGGGTTGGGGGAATGGGATTGGAGTCAAACTTGATACTTGGAGTGGTTCCATATAGATGTTTCCATCCCCTTTTGTCCCATCCCTAGATGGGCCCCACAAAAATTCTCACGGTAACTCCGTGAGATCGTTATCACTAGAACAAAGCCCCTTTTTAAATAAGGGACACTTGAATTAATTTGATTCCACTAACCCCAGTAAGAAATTCTCTTGGTCTATTATATTACTTTGAAAGGCCTAAATTGTGAAATTTAAATATATATATATATATATATCTCTATGGGGCCAATTCTCCTAAGCTCAAGCTTAGGATAAGGTAAGCTCAAATATGTGGTGGGGCCCACTGAGGGACCCACATGAAGATGAGGATGTGGGGGGATTTCAAGGACTCCATATGATTCTCTTCTCTACAAAAAATTAGCCCCAATCGTGAATTCTATCATCTCCATATGGGCTCAAAAGTTTAATGGTCAATAGTCCATTCGAATCGATACATAGTCGATCCAACGGTCTAATAAATTCGGATTTGACCGAAAGTTGGTGGGCATGTGCAATTTAGAGGAGTCATGTGTTTGGTTCATTTGGATGGACCAAAGGTGGGCCCCACAAGCATGAGCTTATTCAATTTTCTCCTAAGCTTGAGCTTAGGAGAGCCTTGCTCTCTATATATATAAAAGTATTGTCCCACGTTGTTTATGATGAAAGAAAAGTATTGCCAGGCTATTAACTCATTTCCAGACTATTCAAGGAAAATGCTAACGTGGCAAAGTGCATTTCCACAAAAAATTACCCCACCAAATGCATGAAAAAAAAAAAAGGTTTTTCGTAGAAATATTGTGTCTTTTATGTGGAAACGGGTTACACAAACATGCCTTTAATTGCAAACTCATTCCTAAGTTGCACTTTGGAATATCACTGACTGCTGAGTTGTGCACAGCGAGTCAAATTGACTCAGCTGTGTCAGGCTGAGTGAAGTTTTTGAGTTCTTGGACACTGGTTAGGGTGTATTACTAGAAGCTAGTATAGATGATGGACTCAAAAGTGAAGACAGGGCCCAGTCCATTTACAATACATGTCAATATTACAAATAACTATGTTAGGCAAGGTAATCTGTTGGGTCAAAACCATCGTTCATGAATTGGCAGTGGCCCAAATGGGGCATGATGAAGGCACATATATATATCAGCAAAATTCAGCAATAAGTGCCATTACATCTCATAAAAACCCCACTGTGGTTTTTTCCAGGGGTTGCCACTCATAGGAGTCAGGCCATGTTTTGGGCTGACCCAACCCATGCAAAGAATTCTAATTTTTTTTTTCGGCTAATTGGTAAATTGTATTGAGAAAAGGAGAAGAAAGAAAAAGGGAAAAAAATCCCCAAAGCCAAACGGAAGCAAAACAACCATGCAAAGCAAATACAGGGAGTTAAGTCATACCCAAGGAGACCAAGATAGGATGAGGATAGATGGCAATCTTTGATCGTACCTTTAATGCGGTCTTCAAGGATTACCTTTGCATGCCTTAAGGAAGCTTTTCGGTTATGGTGCTTGGATACATTGCAAAGAAACCAAAGGGTAGAGATGGCATGTAAGAAGATTTCAACTGATCTTCCGTGGGCATATCCACCAGCTGAAATTGCGTTCCAAATAGTAGCAATTGAGATAGGAGCATGGAGATAGAGGGCACCGAGACCAAGAAGCCAAGACCAAAAAGTCATAGCAAGCTCGCAGGAAAAGAAGAGGTGAAGATCATATTCCTCATCAAAGTGGCGGATATAACATTTAGAGGCCATGTAATAACATCTGTTTTTAGCCACACTATCAGTAGGAGTTTTCTTGAACAACAAGCTACGAAAAATAAGCCAATCTAGGATTAACATGCTCGTTCCATATTAGGCTTGACCAAGGCAGAACTGATGCACGGGTTCTTACGGGGTTCGAATTTTAATTCAAAACGAGCAAACAAGAACTCAATCCATTTCTGACTCGTCCCATCCCCCATGTTTTTAGTATATACCCAACCCAAACCTGACCGAGCCCAATCTCAAGTCAACTCCAACTGTACCTGAATTCAAATTGGCTTTTCATTTCCAGGCCCAAGTCCAACCCAAATCCAAAAACTTGCAGCCCTTGGTTAGTCAGGTTTGTTGTTTTGGATTGCAACCGGCCCAAGTTTTATATTATTTTACTTCATTGATTCCCTAGTTAAGAACTTTTCAATTAATACAATGTAATCGTTTCTCAGTACCTAACCACAAAATTATGCTGCAATTAAAAGATAAAACCTAATACAAGCTCTGCCCTAGAGTGTGTGTGTTGCTGCGGGCAAAAACCAATTAATTTAGAGTTTAAATATCCCTTCTTAACTTTCAGGTTGGGTTAACCACGAGAGGTAGCTTAGTTGGTTTAGGACCACGGTTTGCTATTGGAGGTTGAGGGCTTGAAACTGCGCTACTATACTGGGGCCATAGGGGATTTATCCGGCTCCCCCCCCCGAGCCCATAGGGATTAGTCTAGCCCAAAGGGTTGGGGCACTCTCCGTTAGGTTCTCCTAAGCTCAAGCTTAGGAGAGAATTACGTAAACTCATGCTTGTGGGGCCCACCTTTGGTCCATCCAAATGAACTAAACACATGATCCCCCTAAATTGCACATGTCCACCAACTTTCGGTCAAATCCAAATTTACTGGATTGTTGGATCGATTATGTATCGATCCGAATGGACTATTGACCATTAAACTTTTGGGCCCATATGGAGATGATAGAAATTACGGTTGGGGCTAATTTTTTTTTATAGAAAAGAGAATCCTAGGGAGTACTTGAAATCCCCCCCATCCTCATCCTCATGTGGGTCTCCATGTGGGCCCTACCACACACTTGAGCTTATCTTATCCTAAGCTTTAGCTTAGGAGAGCTGGCCTATATATATATATATATATATATATATATATATATATATATATATATATATATATAAGAAAACCTTTTAGGTTGGGTTCAGTTGAGTATCCCAACTGAATTAATAAATGGGTCAAGTTTGGATTCAGCACATACACCTTACACATGTTGATCAATCCGGCCCAACCATTGCCACCCCTAGATACATATACACCGGATCATCATCATCATAATCGAAGCCCTATCCCAACTATGCTAGGTAGGCTACATTAACTCTATTTATTCATTCTAATCTATTTTGAGCCAAATCCTCCATTAGTTTGCACCTTTTCTTATCTATCATTACTATTTTCATCTATGTTCAGTTCAACCTATCCATTCTCCTTGGTAGGCTATCAATCTATATACGAAAATATTTTTAATAACCCATGTTAGGGTCTGGCTGCATTGAAATCAACTGAAATTCTCGGCACAGTTCAAAAGAATCCTTGGTAAGGTTGCAAGTGGGTCTAGCAAGTCTAGGCCCAGCCCAATTCTCAAAAGCTTTGATTGGGATGGATTAGAGCTTTTAGGACCATGGACTCTGTATCTGGGTCTTAAATGTGGCGCGATAACTAAAAATTCATAATGACCATGACAAAGACGTTCAAGGCCTCGGCTGTGAAGTTTGGATTCTTCTCCAGAGGAACGTCTGATTCTTGTCGGTCAATAAGGCACGGCAGACGCTGATATATGGTGTTATTTTATTTTAGTTGGTTACAATAAGACGACAACTCGAAAGGCCAATTTTTTCCCATAGATGGCCTGATACAGGGTATATGGTACCAATACTTGACCTATATCCAATCCCAAACTACCGAACATAGATTACCCTCCGTTACCAACGGATTAATGGATTTGGAATCCGTCATTTATCCGTTACTGTTAAAAACTGATCCGATCCGTAGAGGACCGGATCGGATCGATTGAATCCGTTTAATCCGTTAAATCTAATGTTAAAAAAACTTTGAAGAGTATGCTCTAAAGGCTAGTGTGAAATTTGGTCTAGGGCTTTATTTGTTATATATATATATATATATATATATATGTATATAAGTGAATTACATTTTGACCCCTGAAGTTTTTTCTTCTTTGATATTTAGATCTCTTAACTTATATTTAAATCCCTTCAGTTTTTTTTATTTATATTTAATGTCAATGGGTCAGATCAGATTGAATCCGCGGATTGAGGGTGAAATCCATCACCAATCTATTGCTAACAAATTACAAGATTTTCAATCTGTCACTAATCCATTTACGTTCGGTTCGGGTAAAAATCCGCGAAATCGGATTAGTTTTACGGATCGGTGGATTTTTTGTGCATCCCTACTATCTTGGGCTAAAAATCTAAGCTCCTTGTGAGGCTCACTAAGATGCATGCCAATCATTGAGAGATAAAGTAATGGAAATTATTCATTTTGGATATGATTTTAGGAAAAAAAATATCTCTATTATTTATAACCATTAAATTAGCGGCCTTAAAGTAATGATTTCTTAAGCGATACACATACACATCTGAAATTATAGGTGGAAGGCCCAAACATGTATTATATATATGAAGCCTTGCCAAATGCATTACTTAGGTGATATAGGATGTGGGACTTCATTTTACCAACACAGATGATTTATAATAGATAAGGGGGTGTTTGGATAAGTGCATAATATAATATCAACAAGTTTAAATATTGTAAGATTTCATTATCATATAATAAAATATATAGTGTCATATTATTATATTGTATCACTTATGGTGTTTGCCAATTTTCATAGATTTTAATATACCTTTGAAATGTTTAACAATTTATAAAAAAACTCACAAGATGATGTACCAAATACACTAATTAGTAATCACAGGCGTTAATAATCATGGTAGGACCCATCTATTGTAAAAATATATATAAGATTAAATTTAAATCATGAGATCCAAGCATGTTTTTTTAATTAAGGTGGGTCCACTAAACGTTGGTAACTATACTTTAATACATATAATGGTCATTATCACAGATGGCACTATCTAGCTTTTTTTATGAGAAATCATTGTGGGACCCATTTGATGTTGGTAGTCATATTAGCACTATGAGAGCTATCAAATAGTTGGATCCATTTAATGATGGCAAACTAATAATTACAATCACACAATTCAATCAATCTTGGTATTCACTGAATCTGAATAATTTTAGTAGTATAGGACCCACCTAATGTTGGTAATCACAATAAGAGCCCCGAGCGTGACATTTGTAGGACCCATCTAATATTGATAATTAACAAGGGCTATGTATTCATGATACGGCTATGGGACCCTACATTAAATTTGTAAGCACTGTGGGGCCAATCTTATAAATGTTCAAACTGGCATTAAATTTGTAAGGACTATGGGGCCAATCTTATAAATGTTACAACTGGTCATTATAATTAATGGTTGCTCATAAACTCTCCAATGGTTTTTATTCAAACTCTCTATTTATATTTAGAGAATATTTATGAAAGATTATTTTATACCGCATATCCATGAATAATATCATATAAAGGTTTTTGAAAGAAAGTGAGATATTGTAAGATACTTTCTAAGTTATCCAAACACCTCCTTTTTAGATAAATAGATTACATTCTAAACTAGTTCATAATATAGCAAAATCTCTTAAAATATCTCGTTTCCAAACACCCCTTAAGTTGGTTATTAATTAAAGCCCAAATGCAAATTCAAACCGAACCTATACCAAAACTTTCATGCCTTACTAGCCCACTCCAAATCTCACTTTTGACCCTAGTCAGGCCAGCAAGTTAGCGCTCAACGACTGAATAGCAGTCCTAAAAGATTGAAAACAAAATTAATGGTAACTAAGTTACACAGCAACCAAAAAGATCCTTTACAGAGGGTTTGTTTGTTTGCATATAATACATACATATATATATATATATATATATATATATATATGATTTTATGATCAAATGAATACAACTTAAGAATTACGAAAGATCAAGGTGAGGGGCGAAGGATATGACGTAAGTGGTTAAGGATGTAATGCAACAATGTAGATGAGATCTTGACTTTTATACGACTTCAATTACTTGGTTGATAGGGCCATGTATTTTTCTCTCATCATTTGATCTCAATTCAATCCATTAAAATGGAGGTTATTTAGTGGTGATATTTAGATAGTCAACTTCATTCATCATTTGTAAACTTATAGAAATCCTAGATCTCAAAATACGTAGAAATTCAAAATTATATGAAACAAATGGGCCATTAGAAGAAAGGAAAATCAATGGCATTATTTGATTTTTCTTTCCTTTTTTTGTAACTTGGCGAATGCCTTTCATCATCATGATCATGAAACAAAGAAATAATGAGGCATATTATTACAAGTAAATCTCTAAACCATAATAAATACTAGTAGGTAGTAACCATGTAAACAAGCAAAATAACAACTTAAACAATGTTATATATATATATATATAAATAAAATAATAATAATAATAATAATAATAAAAACCTTTCTCCCAGAAGAGTGTGTATGGCCTCAAGAACAATTCCAAGCTCAGTTCCCCTGCATTTTTTTAATAGCATTCAAAGATTTCACAACAAGAGCTTCTTCCTGTTCACTGAAACCCCTTAATCTATAAACCTCCCAACATCCTCTCTACCACCCAAAACAAGCCCATCATCAAATTCTCATAATAATCAAACCCAATATAATCACAAATTTATGAAAAGTAATGACATGAAAAGAAAGGAAAAATCCCATTAATAAAAATGCTTGCTCATATTTATTGAGCATGGATGCTCAGGAAGCACACGTGTGAATGCTTCCTTCTGGACCCAAGAAAGCTGTGGGGGACAAGTTGTGCTTGTGAAACCAACCTAAAATGGGTTTGGGGATATCACTTCACATGTATTTATAGCTTGGATGGGTTTGCATGTGCGAGGGCCTGTGGACCATCCCAGATGAGAGATTGTAAAGGAAGGGAAATGAGAATAAGGTTAAAAAGTCATAACACTTACCCTGGAGAGTATCAGGGAAGCCTTTGAAGTAGGAATAAAGTTTAGGAGATCCATAGCAGTTGTTTGATGGTGGGATGTTGGATTTTGATGTGAGAGGAAGTTGTGTGATTGTTGTATTATTATAGCTATTGTGGGAGTTGAAAATCCAAGGAAAAGCGCCCCTTGGTAGCTTGGGAGAGCCATTTTCATTGCATGTTCAATTGGTCATTGACTTAGTTGAAATAAGCAACAAAATGTATGAAACCATGGGATACATGCTTCTTCTGTGGGCATTAAATTCACAGCCAGGGTTTGAGTGCATCACTATATTTTACGTCCAGGGTCTCCAGGGTATCTCTTAAGATTCAAACCACTCACAAACCCAATCTTCCTAACCCGTGGTGGCTATTGTTCTGGGCCGTGGCTTAGTTGGGTAGGGACATGAACATCAAAGCCCCTCCTTTCCTTCAGGTTAGAGTGTGTGGGTTCAAGCTTTGGTGGGTGTAGGGGAAAATTGGCTATTTGGGCACTAAAAGATTATAGTCTAAAATATTATTTCCTGGTGTTTTCTTTTGCATCAAAATAGGCCCTAAATGTGAATAAAAGTAGATTACAATGATCTATAACGTGATCATGTTATCTTAAGATTTATGATGCAGTTAAATTGATGACCTTTGTTTTTACTTTATAAATAGTCAAGTTATTTTCAAAGAAAAATAGGTAGTGAATTCAATAAAATGTAATATATATTTAAGGGGCCGGGTGTTTGAAAATCATGTATTTCTAAAAAATTCATTATATTATCTCCTTGATCAGAATATAACTACACACCTAAAAATTAAGTGTGTGGATAACTTAGAAGGTACTTTACAATATCTGACTTTTACAGAAACCTTCATTTTTAAATATTCAAGTATATTCCATAAAATAATATTTCGTTAATAAAACTAACCAAAACAAGGGTTAAGAGTTTTTTCAAATATGAGTGGAAGTGTGTCAGCAACTACTACCAAGGTGGCCCACTACAATTTTAACATTAATGGTTTTATTATAATTTTTAACATTGATGGTTTATATATGAGTTTTACAGTGACTTTCAAATCTCGAGTCACATCTCAATATTAGATAGGCCCTTTGGTGTTTATAAATGTTATGTGGGTCCCGTAGCCTTGTCATAATTACATAATTCCTTTGTTGATTATTAATATTAGATGAATCATACAAATGTCACATTAGGTAACTTCCACCATAATTACCAAATATTAAGTGGATCTCTATTACCAACATTAGATGGGTCTCATCCTAATTACCAATATTAGATTGTGTGACTAATTATTAGTTTGCCATCATTAAATGAGTCTCATTATTTAATGTCCCCTGCTGATTACTACAATTAGCATGGTTAATATAACTATTCACATCAAATGGGTCCCACATTGACTTTTCATAAATGAATTCCTTAATGATGTCTAACACTCGATGGGGCCCTTTTCTATAATCACCATTGGATGTATTACATTGTGGTTACAAACATTTAATGGACCCACATTAATTAAACAACATTGCTCATGTTTTTTAACATTTAGTTCAATGATTTTCTAATTAAATAGGCCATAGCCTAGTTACCAAATCACACTAGTGTTTCTATTAGTTAGTGGGTTCACATTGGTTCAATCATTTCTATTTCTCCATTCATTACTTGTTTCGGTGTATCATATAGTAAAGATTTTATAAATTGCGAAGCGCTTTAAAGGTATATTTTCCAAACACCATAAGTGACATAATATTGTAATATGATATTATTTTATTATATGATAATAAAATCTTATAATAATCCAACTCGGTAATATTATGTTATGCATTTATCACTATATACTTTACTAAAAAGTGTCTTCATACAGAAAAGTAGTTCTAAACATGACTCACACTAATGGACAAGAACAGAAGATTCACCACCTAGGACAATAGGACGCGACTCTCACTTGTAGTCCCCTTAATATTTCTTTCCATAACTCGATTGATAGCTAGATCTTGTACACCTCCTAGGCCCTCATCTCCCATTCTATATAACCACCATCTCCCCATGCTCCTCCTCCTCCTCATATATCCCTCCCCACTAAAGGCATAAAATAGAGCCACAAACAACACCATGAGAAGGAGGAGGAGCGCCAATAGTCAGAATTTCCATATCCTCCCTAATCCACGTCCTCCTCCCTCTCCCTTCTCTTCCTCCTCTTTCTTCTTCCTAGCCTCCTCCTCCTCCTCTTCTTTCTTTTTTCTAGCTTCTTCTTCCTCCTCCTTTTTCTTTCGTGCGGCCTCTTCTTCCTCCTCCTTTTTCTTCCTAGCCTCCTCTTCTTCCTTCTTCTTTTCCTCCTCTTCTTGTCTCTTCTTAGCTTCCTCCTCCTCCTTCCTTTTTCTTTCCTCCTCTTCTTGTCTCTTCTTAGCTTCCTCTTCCTCTTTCCTTTTTCTTTCCTCCTCTTCTTGTCTCTTCTTCGCTTCCTCTTCCTCCTTCCTTTTTCTTTCCTCCTCTTCTTGTCTCTTCTTCGCTTCCTCTTCCTCCTTCCTTTTTCTTTCCTCCTCTTCTTGTCTCTTCTTAGCTTCCTCCTCCTCCTTCCTTTTTCTTTCCTCCTCTTCTTGTCTCTTCTTAGCTTCCTCCTCCTCCTCCTTCCTTTTTCTTTCCTCCTCTTCTTGTCTCTTCTTAGCTTCCTCTTCCTCCTTCCTTTTTCTTTCCTCCTCTTCTTGTCTCTTCTTAGCTTCCTCTTCCTCCTTCCTTTTTTTTTCCTCCTCTTCTTGTCTCTCCTTAGCTTCCTCCTCTTCCTTCCTTTTCTTTTCCTCCTCTTCCTTCCTTTTCCTTTCTTCCTCTTCCTTCCTTTTCTTTTCCTCCTCCTCCTTCTTTTTCCTTTCCTCCTCCTCTTTCCTTTTCCTTTCTTCTTCTTCCTTCCTTTTCCTTTCCTCCTCTTCTCTCTTCCTAGCTTCCTCCTCCTCCTTCCTTTTCTTTTCTTCCTCTTCCCTCTTTCGCTCCTCCTCCTCCTCTTTTCTCTTCTTAGCCTCCTCTTCCTCCTTTTGCTTCTCAATCTCCTCTACCAGTTTCTCCTCTTCTTCTTCAGCACAAAAAGCACATGCGGATATAGTCGCCTCTCTACGAGCAGATACAAGTTGTCTTATGGTGGTGCTGGGAACATTGAAGGACATGGCCAATATATCTGCATTGATATTTCTGAGGACTGATTTCTTCCCTGCTAGGAACTGAGCCGGGTTTTCTCTTTCCATTTTGGTGAACCCCATCAAGACAAGTGAGTCGCTATTGAAAGAGAGATGAGCCATGGGGTGGAAAGGTGGTACTGTAAATACATCACCTTCCTTGACTTTGAACCTTGTGTTCTTGCAGTCTGGTGCATTACTTGAGCAAAGCAACCGTACCATTCCTTGCCCATGAGTTACAATGACAATCTCTGTGGCTTTTGGATTCCAGTGCGGCTCCATCATTGACCCCTTCCAAGATCACAATTGAGGCAAATATCATTAGCTGCTAATAATAAAATATGGCCATGCGTGCTACTTTAACATTGCTACTAGATTAGAGGCAGGGGTGGTGAATCCTGACCGGCCAACTTGACCTGAAACTTGGGTAATTTTGGGTTTGGATTTACATTCCCAACTCTATGGACTAATAGGTCTGTTTGTGTTGGCACTTGGCACCATATGTGCCATTCGCTATTCAAACCTGACACAACCCAACTTATTTGAATTTAGGGCCCTAGTGCCATTTCTAACATTAATTAATGGGTTGGGAATTGGGATTGGAAATGATCCAAGCTGCAGATATACTAATTTATTTAAGCTGTGCAGACCCGTCTTTGTTTGATCAAATTTATTCATATAATATCCACCACTTCGAATGGAAAAAGGACTCATCCTCCACTATGAATAGAGTACCATACAAAGCGGGATGGGTCGTTCATAGAAAATATAACCATATATTCAACCTGCCCAACAATTGGTGGGATATTACTCCTATTGAAGCAAAACTTGGGCCAGCACCTATTTTAGAGAATCATGTGATATGAGCAAATTCGATCAATTAATAATGAACCCCACACATGTTAAATCAGGTTGACTGTTATGAGCACAATTTTGACAGTAGCATTCGATCATTTCTCATAGACATATTGGCTGCATTGAGACATACAAATGAATTAAATCCAACCCAAGATGAGTAAGTCAGGATCAGCACCATGGCCCACTGATACCTCTAGCTAGCCAAGTACACCTCCTAAGAAGTGCGCCTTCACATGGTCATATACCCCATGCTTTGGCAATTATTTGTTCTATATACGTACACCACCCAAAGCACACTAGATTAACATTGGACAGATGGGTCCAACCTACTTGCAATGCTTATGCAATGATATAATGATAAAAAGTTTTGTTGATAAACACTGAGCTAGCTAATGATGAGATAGCTGGTCATTCGACAATGACACAAAGTTGGCGATTTGTTGAATGTAAAGTGATCTACTGTTGGAACTAAAACCTATTTTGTAAACCATACTCTTGTGATTAATATAACCATAAATTAATGATCTTGCTCCACACAATCACAATGGTGCAATCAGAAGCTAACACCTGATTTAACATGTGCGAGGCCAAATTTGTTTGATTCAACTTGCATATACAACATGCCTTTCTATGAAATTTGCCCAAATTCTCAGTTCAATTAGAGTGATATGCACCATTGAAATCATATGTAAAAATGCAAAATTATCTTTTCTATATATAATCAATCTAAGAGCATATAACACTCTGATTCGAGCGAGCAATTTGATCATACAAAGGCGGGCCACACAAGTTAAATCAAGTGCACAACTTTCTTCCCGACCACCCGACCATATGATGGTAACATGGGATAATATTTCTCTTTAGATAAAGAGGGCCCGAAAGTCTAAAGCACCAAAATGGGTACATTAGAGGCATTAGCACAGTGAAATGAATGGTTCGAAAACATGTTCTCATGAGTTTAAGTTGATGAAGTTTAAGAGGAAGCTTCTACTAACCTTATTCAAGTTCACCATAAATACCCCAATGTTTGAGCCTTTCAGTGCATTGAGATTTCTATAGTTCACAGCCAAGCTCCATCCATCTGAACTCTCAAAGTCTTTATTTCTTCTGAAAATGTTCAAGGCCCTCTTACTATCGCGAAGGACATGCGAGTCATCAACATCTGAGATGGCTTCAATTCTCTCTGCCTTCCAACTCAAGTAATTATCAGTTCTTCGTTTGGCTGTCATGTGCACTATTGATGGAGGTTTCTCTGCGTTTGTGATCGCCTCTACTACATCTTCAGAGACCTTTCAATTACAAATAAAGAAAAAAAAAAAAAAAAAAAAAAACTGTCAATAACCTTGATTTGCACTTGGAAGCCCATTTTCCACTTATCGACAAATTACAACTTATTTTTCCATAAGCATATGACCGTATATGGTTTTTTCTCCTTTGCACATGAATATTTCCAATTATGTAAGTATCTTTCACCTGATGGTGAGGAATGGATGCACATAAATATTCTCCAGACATAACTTTGCTATAATTAAGATTAATACTTTTACAAATGATTCAATTAAATAGGACCTGCACCCTAAGCTTAATAGAAAGTAGGTAATATTTTAGGGTCTTTTCTTCTATTGAGTTCAAAATCAGGACTTTGACTGCTTTGAAGGTCCTTTTTTTTTTTTTTTTTTGAGATCGTTTAATCAATAGAGTTGGTTATATGTGACATGCATTTATTTATACTAATAAAATAAACATACGTGGTTATTGATTAATTTCTCTTGTACAAAAGGCTTTTTCTTATTTTAAATTCGCCTTCATCAACTCAATCCCATAATGGAAGTATGCCTTACTATTGAAGCAAAAGCTATATTTAAGAACGTCAAACATGTAATTTTTGTCTTTTAATTCACTCTTCCTTTAGGAAGATTAATTTTCAGATGCTAGCAGACCGCATACTGAGCTAATGCAGTCTAGATCATGGAGCCCATTTGATGCATTTCTATCATTAGCGATAAGGGTAATGAAACAAATCAGCCCTATCAGAGTATTCTAGTCCTTAATTTAACAGACATAAACTTAATGATCTTTTAAACATAGATTTATTTTTACATATTCAATCAAATGGTGATTAAAAGTTGATGGGAATTAAATCCGATATGGTACTGAATTGTGCCGTGATAAAGAATATGAAAGTGGTTGCACTGATCAAAAGTGGGTCAAAGACAGTCCCATAGAGCTGTACATGCGATCGATCAGTTTTGTTTGAATCTTTGGAAGTCGAATTACACACAAGTCTAAGCACAATACTATTCTTTCATTGTGAGGAACAACCAATATGAGTAATGTACAAATAATTATAAAGATAACATGCAAGGATCCATAAGAGGCCTTTGCTTTCAAGCCAAAAAAAGGTTCCTTTGCTTTGCATTCAGTCATACATTTTTCATGATTTTTTTTTTTTTTAACATTATAAATAAGAAACCGAGCCGACTCATTGAGTTGACTCTGGGTCAGGAATGAGGACTAACAACGTTTTGCAAAAAAGTTCTCTTACTCTTTCATACCTAAGAAATTAATTAAGCTACCATTTGAACTAGTCCTTACCTTGAAGGCCATTTGTAGCACTTTCTTATCAAATCCTAAAACCAAGTCACTGAGATTTGAATACACCCCAAGAAAGCTCTCCTGCATATGGACACCAACAGCTACCATTCATTAAAAAATAATACTGTAGCATTACCAAACAGGTATAATTAAATTGTGAATTCACTTTCATGAATTCTCACTGCAATTAAATTGTGATTTCACTTACATGAAATTGTTGCTTCTCATAGATCCATAGAAGCTCAAAGCAAAAAAAAGAAAAAAAGAGAGAAGGAATTTTCGTTTTAATAGTAACATGACTTGAACCTGCAGCCTTATGGTAGCAACTCTGAGCACCTTCCGACTATGCTACGGACTTTGATGAAAAAGGACATGATATTTCAAGAAATTCAAGTAATCAGTTAAGAGATGGAGAGAGTTGGAACCTGTGAATTTTCACCTATTTCTCCAGTACTGAATAATGCATAAATCCTCAGATTATCAATTGGAGTCTCAGCATAGCTTTGCACATAAAAGATTGAACCCGATTCAAGTCTATAGATATCGCCCCTCTGTATCTCCATTCGATACTTGTCCCTATCATCGACCCATCCAATCCGTCCACTTCCTGTTTAAGTTACAAATATCATTGTCAAAAAAATTATTCTCAAAAAAATGACAGGATAATTTTCAGATTTTGGGGGTTTTTGGCGAAATTATTAAGACAAGTACACCACATAAAATAAATCCGAATAAGTGAAAATATAACATAAATAAAATATACTATTAAGAGTAGTTTTTATGTAAATGTAAATACTCACATACCCACACTACCCAAGCTTCTGACCGAGAGAGCTATACTCAGGGATCGATTCTTTATTTATTCACTTATGTATTATTATTTTCTGTTGAGTGGGAGATGCTTCTCCACCAAGCTACCCCTAAGTTGGGACATGATTTATTGTTTTTAATTAATATATTGAGAACATAACAATTTTATTGAAAAATTAACATTTTGTAATAATTTGGACAGGATCACAATATTTTCAAAATACCAGATATTTGCGATGTAGCTTCCTCTTGCATCCATGAAAAATCCATAAGTTTTCATGTTTGGAGAAACTTGTATTAATATCAAAATGCCATCATTAATGATAGAAGGGTTAACCATTAATTATAGATAGATGCCATGAGATAAAAAGATATTTTAGGATATTGGAAGAAATGGGGTTCAAAATATTTAGTCATTTGCATTGGGTATGAAATAATAATAAAAGAAAAAAAAAGGAAATAAAAAAGAACTGCTTAACAACTTCCCCCTCTTAGGGCACAGCCATTTGAAACTTGGCCAAGCCAAGTGGTATTGCATCATGTTTAAGATTTGGACCATAGTCAATATCAACTTTCTACAGGTATATCAAAATCAAAATGTACTGAAACTCCCTCACTACCTTTGACTTCTATTTTTCAATTGAATGATAAAGGTTTTCAAGTTTATATTTTCTTGATATTTTGCAAATGGGTGGGGTCCAAGCTAACTTCATCAAATGGGAAAGATTAAAGATTTAATGGCATTTGGCGACATGTCCCTCAATATTTCACTTTCTGGCCGTAGATTCACAATTTTTTTTATACTGTGATAGGTTTTTTTTCCAAATTTGAAGAGCTAAAATGTCTAAATTACCCTTTCTTTGAGAGTTCTCATTTATTTAAAGACAAATCATATCCCATAATTAGTGGGATATGCTATTAATAATGATCAATTAGCATCTAATTGACCACGATTAATGAAAATCCCATTAATGAGATTTTCAAATAATTTTTAAAAAAAAGCACAAAGAAATTTCAAAAAACACAAATAAATTTCAAAAGAATGTAAATAAATTTCAAAAGAACGCAGATAAATTTCAAGAGAGGCAAATAAATTTCAAAAGACTTAAATAAATGACAAAAAATGTAAATAAATCTCAAAAGACGCAAATACATTTGCCAAAAATAAGATAAACCAATTTTCTAAATTTCAAAAAAAACTTGCCAAAAAATCAAGTATTTTTGCCAAAACTCAGTTAAATTTATTAAAAAAAATTGCAAGTAAATTTGAAAAGACGCAAATAAATTTCAAAACTTAAATAAATTTTTCAAAAACTCAGATAAATTCTTAAAAAAACCTCACATAAATTTGCCAAAAATACAGAAATTTTTTTTAAAAACTCAGATGAAGATAAATTTTTCAGAAACTCAGATATATTTACTAAAAATCTAGATAAATTTGTCTAAAATTCGGATGTATTTATTAAAAAACCTCAGATAAATTTAACAAAAATTTAAATAAATTTAAAAAAACTCAAATAAATTTCACGAAGCACAGATAAATCCCGAGGCAGATTCCTCTGTCATCTCCGGGAGCAATGAAGGTGAGCAGTGATAGGAACCGATGGCACACCGGTAACCTTCTCCAACAACGGTGAGGAGGCGGCAGCGAAGCCTTTCTTCCCCTTCTCAGTCTTTTTCTTCTCCTCTCTCACGTTCTGGTTCTACAGCAAGGGAACATCCCCTGCCCCTCCTTTCAGTCAATGACCGCGCAGCGGCGATAGCAAATCAACAGAGTCTTGGATCCTCTGTCTGCAAGCAAAACTGTCGTCCCTCTTCTTCTTCTCCGGCCAGAGCAAATCCGGATCCTCGTGCCTACAACAACTTACGTCCCACACCCGAACCTCTGTTACAGCAGTGGCCGATCCAAAAAGAACCTCTCTACAAATCGATGTAAACAAATCTCTCAGTTTTTCGCTTGCTCTGCAACTTCGGACATAAATAGTGGGGCGCTAGGGCACCGTCTTCTACGAAGAACCAAAAGACTTTCTCTGTTGGACTACTGCAACTCGAGCACAAAGCTCGTGTGATCTGCGTGCCCCTCTATTAGATCAACAGCCGATCTCCTTCCGCAAAACTCCCAACCGGCGGTCTTCTTCTCTGATTCTAGTCTGTTCCTGCAAATTGGACAGAAAACCAAGGAAAAGGTGGGCCTCCACTGTTCGCCCTTGTGGTCATTGGAGAAGATCGGCCATTATTGTCATCGGAGAAGATCCGATCGGTTCTTTCGGATTGGGCTCGATCTTGACCGAAGAGGGGAGAGGGAATTTGTCTTGCCCTTGGAACGAGGGATAATTGAAGATTTAAAATTTTAAAATTCAAAATTTTATCCCTAAACAATTGAAAGGATAAATTATTCATGATGTATGATGTGGCGTATTTAGGGACCTGTCGCCAAAAATATGTCTAGCGGAATGGACTATAAGCGTTAAAAGAAAAAGTCGTTGCACTGGAAGCCTTAAGATAAGGGACTTTTGGCAAATTTAACCATAAGCGACGTGATCGGCCCAATAACTTAAAGGATTGGGCCGACACAAAGAACCATTTGCCCAGATTACCCCACGTACTGCTCTTCACATTCAACCTCATCACGGGATTTTTGTACAATCACCATCACGAGCACAAAGAGGAAAGTGTATCCAATAAAGTTCATAAAGATTGGAAATAGGAACCATCAATAATTGATGTGGTTGGAAATGAACGAAATCATCAAATGAAATATTAAAATTCCAAGATTTTCACTTATTAAATTCATGACTCCGATCGTTTCTTGTGAATCAGATTAGAGACTCCAAACAGGTGAGAATCCGTGAATTCTCACACCTACCAACCTTTAAACTGAGTGAAGGAAATAGATGCAGCAACCATATTTTGATTCTTCGAAACATCAATTTGACTCGCCTGAGTCGACCCCGGTTCGATAAGTGACCGAGTTTAATTGCTCGGACAAGTCTACCGAGACTCGTCCGAGTCACTAGGCTCTGTGACCTTCTAGTTCTAGCCGAGTTTCCGAGTTTTTAAACTTTGGCACCAGCCAAACAGCCTAAAGAAAGAAAAATCTGGAAAACAACCATTTCCATGGATTTCAACATGGTTTCACCACCCACCCAAAACACTAGATCTCAGATAACATACCTGTGTCCACATAGAAGACCATGTCTGTTTGGAGAAGAACTGGAAGGAAGAGAGAATTGGGTTCCATGGTGATGAACTGAAGGTGGTAGGGCCCTCCATAACCATCGACATCAACGGCTGAGATCTCACCAAAGTCAGTCGAGGCAAAGGTTCTCCTTTGCTCTTTAGTGATCAAAGTGTGGAGATCATCAGACTTCAATGCTATAGCAATCGAAGGGTCCCAAACAAGGAACAGGACAAGGAGACATGCAGAGAGAGATGGGCCTTTCCTAAGCATCTCTGCAAACACAGTAGAAGGTTTCTTTTGCTTTCTCTTCGGATGTGGTTGGGCCATAAGAAAGGATTTGATTTATACCAACAGATCTGCCACTATATACCATTCCATCCCAACCTACCCACACTGGCCACACATGACAGCATCTTTAATCTTATCAATGAGTCCTTCTTCCTTTCCTTAAGTATGACACGTGGCAAGTTGCGGGGCCAATGAGATTAGACATCCAACAAAAAAAAAAAAATCTGTATAATGATTTATCCTTAGGTTTTAAAGCCATAATAAAATGATCAATATAGAGAAGACGGCTTTCATTCTAACCATTCATTTGATGTCCTTCTAAGGATGCATAGCAGTTTATGTTGCATCTTGGTTTTCTGAAGTTACTTGTCCTCTTTTCTTGCAATAAGATAAGCAGACCCCACAAATATACCACATATCATTTGTATGCAACAGGTTGTATATAAAAAATTCAGATTTGCTTTACAAAAGAATATTTGAATTTGTGTGTGGACCACCTAGATGGATGTTTAGAGCAGTTTAGGTCCGCTGTTGCTCACTAGACATGGTGAAACTCTACAGAGAACGCCCATCTATTGAAAATGTGAATGGCTCAAAATGAATGACATGCTCTTAGATGAGATGTAAACAAATCATAATTTAACATGAGTTGGTCTCACAATAAGATATATTAATACTAGTCTAATCTAATCTCCTATTGAAGTAACAATTAGTCACATTCCATACATGAAAGAGGGCATTCATTTTGAGCAGTTTAAACTTTAAATATATGAACTCTATTTAGGAGTTGCACTTCTCATTTATTCATTTTTCGTGTAGAGCATCTATAAGATGCTCGTTTCTGTATGTAAAGAGACTAAAAAAAGGAGGTAACATGCTTAAAATGCGGATGAAGTATTGTCCAAATAACAGTCTAATCAGATGATGTAATTAGCCATTTTCTATGGAATACTCTTATCCTTGTCAAATTCAGACTAACGCAGATTCTCGCAAGCAAAGCATATGCATAATGCCAACACGCTCACGGTTGAGTGGTGTTGGTACCAAGTATCACTCTTAATCAGTAGGACAACCTAGAAGGACAAAAAAAAAAAAAAAGGCATTTGCGTTGGTTTTGATTGATCGTGGGTGGGTCCCATAGTAAGGAATAAAAATGAGTTCACTGTATTAAAAGTAAATTCATCATGTATTTGAGAGCTTTACACCATGAAAGATTGCAGATTGCTCCTACCCTTGTCTATGCAGCAGAAGAAACTTGCTGAACAAAAAGTAAAGAAAGAGGTTGCCAGGCTCCTACAATGACCGTAAAGATGCCCCAGCCGTCAATCTCCAACCTTGTTTTCAAGAGAACAAGATTACAAAAGAGCCAGGACCACCTTACATACCCGACTGTAAACAAGCAAAGCCAAATGACAACAAGATCATTTTCTGAGATGACAGAAACCCATCCCACACAAAAAAAGAAGCAAAACTATCCTTCCACCCTGTACTGATCACCATCTAAAAGGAAAGATACTGAATTACAATCCACTGTCTCTGGATTTCCATTTTGAATAGAGAAATAGAGAATGTTCATGATTTTTTTTGCAAGCTTGCAGATTGAATAGATCTTGGCCGGCCGCTGGATTCTTTCTTCAGGCCATCTTGTACGAACTTATAGCAGCCTTTCTAGCCTTAATGATGATGGTTTAATTATTTGGGGTGGGGAGGGGCGTTGCATTTCTACCGGTGCGACCGTACCCACATGCCCATACTTGGGTCTGGCCATGGTTAACACTGGCAAGAAAAAGTGAGTCAAGTTAAAACAAAAACTTGGACTCACCTTGAAAAACTATGGTGGTTTGTATGCTATGGGAGCTATTCTAGCTACCATGATATTTGAAAACCCACAACTTGAAAGTATTCATCAAAGACAATAATTTTCTAAAAAATGATACATGGGAAGACCAGAATTTGAACCTTTTTGGTACCAAGGAGAATTTCATTTAGAAAAGAAAGAAAGAACCATAATCACAAACCCTGAGCAAGTTACAAAAGCCAATTTCATTAAGAAAATAAAGAGAAACCATTATTGAACCTTAATGATAACTTTTGTTTTGTTTGGTAGAAGCCTAATTAATGATAACTTAAAAGGAAAGAAAAGACTCACACTAAGATAGGAAGCAACCCTAGTATGAAATCACCCATAGTTCAGTGGCTAATAAGGCTTTGAATATTTACTAAAAAGAACTAAAATAAAAGGGTAGCACCACTAGTAAAAAGAGGTTGGACGACTTAAGAGATTTCCTTACACAATCTTATGCATTATTTATTACCCACGTTTTTTTATCATATTTATTTATTATGCTATTTATATAGTTATTTAAATAAAATTTACATACGTCTCATAAATAATTAGAAATTTTGAAATGAATTTTTATGGGCCCCACTTATAACATTTCATGTCAAAAATTGACAGGGAATCTTGAAAAAAAAAGGGCCTATAAACCTTCTCCTTTTGTCTCCTTGCAACCATGCGACTCACATGGATTCTATTGGGGATAGACTGGTGTATCCATCAGCATCAATGAAAGAAAGTATTGCCATTTCTGCGTCACAGAGAGTATACAACAACAGAGCATTAAATGACTACCATCTTCCCACCACAAAAATAAATAAATGACTACCATCTCAATAGTTGAAGGTCATTCATTTATAATGGACAAGTATCTAGTCCGATTGTCTCATTGGCAGTTTGTGAAGAAGAGGGTGAAGAAGAGGGTGGTACCAATTCTTGACCTCTTGCATGTACTCCTAATCAAGCAACAAGTGAGCACAAGGAAGATTGTCTCATTGGTAGTTCGGTAGCAGTGAGAAAAGTAAAAGTCCATGGTAGAGCGGGCCCATATACTGAAAATCTAAACCGCACAAAATGCATGCATGTCTCTTAACTTCTATGAGATGTGTTCATATTTTAATACAAAAGACATTGGTCTCACTACAAGGTGCATAAAACACACTACTTTATCAAAGTGGTTTATGTATGCTCGGCCAACTTCTATCACAGCGGTTTAGAATTTTAATAGATGATTTCAATATAAAATTTTACTTTTTGTTGTGCTAGGAGCATGACCGACCAAGAGGAGTCACTCAAATCCTGCAGGACTCTCTCTCCCATGATCCTACAAAAGAATTCAGGTCCTCAAAGGCTTCAACCAAGAGAAATCCTGAGTTGAAGAGTTGGAACTCTATAATGGGGCCCACCCATTGAGATTTGAACCTTAGGCATGGGGTAACCTAGAGTTTTACGTGAATCCGAGTTTGGTTCACCATTAGATTGACTATAAGATGAAAAACATGATTAACACAATCTAATGCATATTCACTGTCACGTTTTTCATAAAATAGTCTATCCAATAGTGGAAAAACTCAGAGTGATGTAAAACTTTAATTGGGACACCCAATATGATTAGAGGGAGTTTATCTTGAATGGTTCAGATTTTAATAAGCAGGCCCAAGACCCACTGTAGATTGGGACACCCTTTGGCGATGGTCTGGATGTGTGCTCAATCTCAACAGATAAATTTCTCCTTCTCATATATACATATAAAATATATATGGATCTAAATAAAAGAATCCAAGTTCAAGCTGTTGGACCCACTCGCAAGTCCAGTCCGCCTAAACAGATTAAGATTCGGGCTAGACCCAGACCATGTTTCAGATCCATTGGTAGCCTTAATCAGTGCTTCACATTTAGAAGAACAGTGGGAAAGGGTTCCTCACTTGTTGCTCTTTTTTCCTTTTGTTTTTCAAAAAGGGCAGGAGATTTCATTCAACACTAAAACCAAAATACAATAAAATAAAATAAAATAAAAATTACCCGCCTTACCCGGGCAATGCATCTAGCAGACCCACCCAAAGGAACACAAAACCCCACTTAAAAGAGAATAGAGCCTGACCCAGTGGTAAGGTGCGGCAGTTCTCACCCGACTACCCAGAATTCAAACTTTGGGCATGCCAACTTTCCTCATCCGAGAGCTCCTTCCCTCATCTGAGGGCCTCTTACCTCACCCAAGGGCTCTCCCACCGGCGTGGGTTCAATGGGTACCCAATCCCTTAGTTGGGGTACCAAGAAATTATAAAGGCACTTAAAATAGAATATGGGTCTATCATTATTACTCCTTGTTTCAGATTTGATGACTACCTAATGGCTTACATGATGCTCCTGCTGTAGGCTGGTGGCAGGTTGCCATTGAAGACCAACTTCAACAAAAAAATGCCCAAGAATGCTTTCCCTTCATTCTGCTGCCCCATCAATTTAGATCACTTACCATTTGTAGTGTCTTGTCTCTTTCTTCTCCCTTTCCCCTTACACTTAAATAGTAGGGTACACCATGATTCAACATCCACGTATGGTGGTGGTGTTTTTCCTTGCGGAAAAGCGCAAAAAAGGGGCTAAGTTTTGTATGATTTATTGGAAAGAATTACATCCACCAAATATACAATAACAAAGTAAACCCTAAACAAGAGTCATAACTAAAATAGGAAACACAAATTATAATCAAATTAAGAAATAATATCCTAATGTACCGAGCGCCACTCGCCCAATCCCTCCCGTGAGTGTACTAAGTCAGCGATGACTTCAATATTTTCTACATGGATTCCACTTGCTATAATCCATGTGTTGTTCCGAGTACATATAGAATTAATTCAGTATTTAAGAAACGGGTTTGCACTACAGAAAACCATAACAACAGCAATATAGAATATAATCTTGTAATGTAAATCCACTAACAGTTTGAAGGCAGAAAACAAAGTACTGTTGTTAAAGTTATGTAATCTGGAAATCCGCAGAAGTGAGTTTGTCAAGGCTAGTGTTAGACACTATGTCCTTAAGACAAATTTCGCCCCCCGCAACAGTACTTACGAGCATCAGTACGCGTTTATCTCTCAGGATACAATGATTGAATTCACACAGTAGCAGCACAACAGATTGTGTGACCTGCGAACCAGAACTGTGATAGACTTTCTCTCCAGACTCTGACTGCAATTGCTGAGAAATGAATGAACAAAAAGGCATGGACAAGATGGGTTTATATAGCTTGCTTCTTTGGACATACCTCTTGGACACACCCTATTTGGAAAAAGAAGTTTCTCCAAATAAATAAATGGGTAGGGGGCCGAGCCAGGCCCGACTCGCAACTGTGTGACCGGCGAACCAGAACTGTGATAGACACTCTCTCCAGACTCTGACTACAATTGCTGAGAAATGAATGAACAAAAAGGCATGCACGAGATGAGTTTATATAGCTTGCTTCTTTGAACATACCTCTTGGAGACGCCTTATTTGGAAAAAAAAGTTTCTCCAAAAATATAAATGGGTAGTGGGCTAAGCCAAGCCCGACTCACGCGTGAAGCCCAGGCACAGGTGCACCCGCATGTGTGGTGCTGGTGGTGGTGAGCCCACTTTTCCTCCTCCACAAAAGTTGGATGCCCATTGGGGCTCATCCTATACTACCAAAGTAAATATATTTATATCCAAAGAATGTTTTGCTTCCAAATAATGTGGGATGCAAGTTCACCACTTCCTTTTGTTTCCATGTTTACCATGTTAAAATAGTAGTTTAGGAGGCAATTTCTCATTTACTCCTAAATGGATTAGAGCAACCCAATATATGTTCTTAATCTACTCATATAGTAGATCACATTCCCTTGTAGTTCCGCTTAAAAAGATAAGTAGGGCCTACTTTTATTTTGGCTCAAAGTTGACCAAAATAATGGGTGCTCTAACCATTTTTCCAACAGCATGCACACATATAAGTGAGAACTACTAAATATATATTCTACGTATCAGCCCATTATGTAACACCCGCTGTATCTAACACATCCACTCAACCAAGCATCCATGTGAAACCCCATAAATTAAATATCTCAAACCACAGTGTTGTTATATGTGGATCTCACTTGCTCCAACCCATTCATCTATTTAGGTCAATTGGCATACATACATTTAAATGGAACCTACTTAGATGTGGATCTCAAAAGCTTGGTCTGATTTTTCTTTTTCTTTTGCTCTGGTACATATTGATACACCCACATAAACACCCTACTTAAGTTCCTCACCATTAGCATTACAATCAACTATTATTCTTTAGTACTTGTTTTTTTGTGGAGGGGAGAGGCAGTCATCACTGAGTTACAAGTTGATGGGTGCATGCTCACATATAGTTAAAGCTCTATATAAGGACTATTTAATTAATCATAAAATAAATTTATGTTCTGATGATTACACAATATGTTTATCCTTCACTCAATTTATGTGTTTCTTATTAATCAATAGAAGATCCCATAAAACCTATCTTGTAATCAAAGAAGAATAAAAGAACCCATCTTGGAGGTACCTTTTCCCTATAGGAAGGATGATGGATTTTTTTTACTGCTGAGTTGAGGTAGCTAAAAGAAGCCAATTGATTGTTTTCATAATTAGGATTAATGTTTCCTAAATTATCAAATATGTTAGGTGTGTGAAACTTACTTAGTTATGAATTGATAAAACTTGAAATTTAAGTTTTTTTTAAAGGGGAAGCCTAACCTTATAATGCTTAAGGTATAAATAAAGTAGGGCCATTTATGGTTGTGTTGGACCACCCAAAATAGCCATGCTTCATAAATTTTCCTACATTTTTCAAAAGGATGAGAACTTCAAAATTTTATTTTGAGACTATTTATTTTGTGTATCCTCTGGTTTGTTGTAGCGCTATGGAGAGGGACTTTAGTAGCAAGTGTATGTGGGTGTATGAGTATTCACTGAAGCAGAAGGGCGGCTTTAAAAAATATTTATTTGGCAAAGAAATTTTCTCCTACGAGCTACTGCATCTGCAATCAAGCACCATAGGGCCCACTTGGGCCCACCTCTGATCAGCATAGTATTATACTATTATTAATATGAATCCTAAGATCTTGAACATCATGATAATCACGTGTATGATTTAATCTTAAATAAATTGAAGAGTACCTCCAGACATCCTGATGCAGAGAGGTTTCCAATCCTGCTGTCTGGTGCTATTGCTGATTGATGTTGAGATCTGTCGAACAAGAGGCTGGGTGAATGATTTTGGTATTTCTCTTCTTGCTTATAAACCCTAATGTGTTGAGTTTTATGTGTAGCCTTTGTGATGGACAAAAGGCTATATTTCATAGGTGGAGAGAGGACCGAATTTCCAATTAGGATTTCCTTAGACTTAATCTCAACCGTCCATCAAGGTAGAGAATATTATGGAATATATCTCATCAAGAAACTGATTTTTGAGTAATTAATAGCATATATCCTATGAAAACGGAATTCATATAATGACCATATTTCAGAAAAGGTAAGGACTTGTGGTCCAAGTAATGGACCTAAAAGTTATTTCCTTACACATAGACCCTTTCACACTCATCCCCACCTCTACCCCCGCCCCCTTGTACCAGGCCCACTTTCACTTCATCAAATCTTCATTCATTGTTGGACGGAATCTCAAAGGAATATATGGTTAAAACACCACAAAACATGAAGGCTGTTAATTAACCAAGGGTGGCTACGATGATATAACGGAGCTGAATTTTTGTTTGATTTTATTTTTGTTGACCCTAATCTATAAGGAGACATTTTCATTTATTTCATCTCCACTAATTAGATGGCATCTAAGTGGGCTTCGTGACCTGAACTGCATATATGCAATCTGTAGACTGCTGCAGTCTGCTCGTGTGGAAATATTGTATTTTGACGAAGTCGGTTTTCTTCTATTATAATGTTACCTATTGCCAACATGGTGTATTGAACTACCTGTCTTTCTCCATTGCCTCTGAAAATTAGTCAGAGCTCTACTACTTGTTAAGTTTCCCGTGCATTAAGGTCGAGTTACCAAATCTTAATGTTGCATATTGCAAAGTCTAATGCATGCGAACTTTGATTTAGAAAACTGTAGCTCAATGTAAACTCTCCAAATCCGTAACCTGTTTCTTTTTTTTCTTTTTTTTTTACCCAGGTATCCCTCGCTAGCCCAGCTTTCATACCTTTGGCCTCAGGCCGAGGGGTTACCCAATTCTAACGAACAAGGATTATTCCCTAGGGGATACATACATGGCCGCACACATAGTACCGGGAATCCATAACTCAAATGAGTTCACAATACGAGGACTAGATTATCAATTCCAACATCTATTAGCATATGACCTATCAGAAATTTTCACAAGGCTCTTATAGAGTATTCAACATCATCACTATCATCTATAAATGATCTTACATTCAACAACATTAAGGCTTCTAAGGGTTCCGTGGACAGAGCAAAAAGACATTTTAGGGATTACTATGCTGACTCCATCAGCCTTCTTCCGAGCGAGATTCTGGGACTCTCCCTGCATTCTATTCACAATTTTCTGTGAGTCCAAGGTCCACTTAATTACTGACTTAATTGTTACTTTATAGGTCCTCTTCTTTCTTTTTTCCATATCTTTTTCTCTCTGCTTTGCATTTAGCTCTTCTCTTTTGGCTCCTTGGAGAGTCTGTAATTTGTATAGCTATTTTATAATGGCTTCTGGGGGCTCTTAGCCCACTATTTTTCCTTTCCTTCTAATAAACACTTTGCCTTTTAGGGGGGAAAAAAAAAAACTGGTTCTTTCAAGCTTATAAACATGTCAATGGGGACCTCTTATCAAATTTGGTAGTAGGGCTATTCAGCCCTAAGTTCTCATTTGAATAATCATGATGGTCCAACTAATTTTATTTGTATATGACATTTTAATGGGTCTCTTCATTTCAAAGGTATAGTTCCTTGTAACAAACCCTTAAGAGATCAACACCCTCATCAAAAGAAATAAATAGAGATGAATATGATCCCTTGATTCCAAGCCTACAATCCATTTTTGTTACTCTCTTTTATAATCTAGCGTATGGCCTATTAAGATGCTTTTTTTTTTTTTTTTTTTTAAGTTTTGAAGTTAGAAGGTATTTGGGATTTATAATAGGTGGGGTGCACTATCCTCAGACACAGATAGGTGGAGCAACACAGTGGCATGTTCTGGACACAGATGGGACTTGGAAGTGGAAGGTTGTAGATGGCGTGGCCATGCCTTCAATTTTGATGAAAGGCTATAGATGGCCTAGATCTAGTCCTTGCTTGCTGTCACAAAAATGCTTGGGACGTGGGCCTGCATTACTTGACTATTTTTTTGTGGGCCTACATTACTTTGGCAGCATTAATTGACTATTTTTTGTAGGCTGTCAAAAAGAAGAAAATTTATGTGAATTCCCATACACGCTTGTTGATGCCAGACCGTCTCACCCGCTCAAAGTAGGTCTGTCAAAAGGCCGGCCAGGTCGGCCCTAGTAGTCCTAACCCTGCCTTGGGCTTTTTTGGGAGGTTAGTCTATTTTTTTAAAAACAATTCAAAATAGATCCGTATGAAAAAAGAGCCATAGGAAAAAAAGGCACAAATAAAAGGAGGTGTTTGCTAATGCAATGGTCTATATTAAATAGACATTTTTATATCATTGGTTGAGAGTTTTTCACATATTTCTTGAGACCCACAAGGTATTAGATAATGAAAATTGACCCAATGGACATGCTCAGCCTTCCAAAGGGATCTCACGGTTTGGATCTTATGTTTGGGGCCCACATAATCTACAAAATTTTACCTACTGGCTCACGTTCTTTGCACATATCTAGTGATTGTTGATGATCCAACGGGTTAAATTTGGTCTCATGGTCATGTTTGATATTGTGAACATTACTAACGGTTTAGATCTTATTTTACATGCCTCTAAATAAAAAAAATTGAAACAATTTACTGCTCATGGACATCTGCAATATTGAGTGTAATACATCAATGGTTAGTTTTGTTTTGCACATATCTCAAGATTCACAAGGTATTATGTAATCAAAATTGACCACATAGCCATTTGCAGCCTTTCAAACATATCCAACGGTTTTGATCTTGTATTTGGGGCCCATAGATCATAACAAATTATATCCAATGACTCACGATTTTTGACACATTTCTCGAGATTGGTGACGATTCAATGGCCAAAATTTTGATGCATAAACATTTTGACCTTGTTGACATTTTCAACGGTTTGGATCTTGATTGGCCCTCTCAGATTTGAAGAAAAAAAAAAGCGGGCCTGGGCGTGATTATGCACAAAACACTATAGCTCCGCCTCTTATTTTTTCCCTCTATATCTCAACTACCTCATCAAGGTTCTAAAATGGGTGGAGGCTGAAAGGTGGTGCCAAGCACTCTATTTTTTCAAGCTTCTATCCATTTTAGAGAAATAGAGGGAAAAATTAAACCTCCCAAACATGCGCTTAATATATGCTGGTTCTGCATGCGCTATCTAGGTCCTTACCCTACCTTCGAGAGGCAGGGCCGGGCTAGGGGAGGGAAGGGCTCAGGAACTAAAAATAAACCCATTATTTTTTTATGTTTTTACATTGTTAAGAATTGAGGTTAGGCGTAATCTTGTCTAACCTCAATTGTAAATGCTCCATTAAGAAAACATTAAAAGAATATACATTGCCTTTAAAAACTTCTTTTATCAGACAAAGTCATACATGCTTTGGTGACTTGTGCTCCACACATAAGGTTTTATTTATTTTATTGAAAAAGGAAAATAGTTAAACAGTCTGATCTATTTTACGATTTTCATTAGAATCTCCACGTAAAAAAGCATTCTAGCAATGACTTATCTTTGAAGATTTAAAACTATTTACATTCATATGCCTTTTATCAATTGGCATTATTTTCAGTTTAAGACTCATTTGATTATTAAGCATCGTTGGGTTTCAGTTACAAAAAATAAATGCACTTAAAATATATTATTAGTTTAGAATTTTAAGAATTGAGAGTTATAATTATCCAATTAAAAGGATAGTTGGATCATCCCATATCTTTAAAGTTCTATTTACATACAAATTACTTCTATGAATTGGTGGACATCCAGAATAACATTATAGAGGAAAAAGTGTGTCCTTATTGACGGGAAGGAGTACACCCCCCTTTACACCGGCAAGAATATGTAAAAATAATATAAAAGACTTAAATAACAAGTAATAAAACCGAAAGAAATGGATTAGAAGCAGCCATGCAACACTTATCGATGATGCATTAAGTACCATACATAACTTAAATAATTAAATATAAATGAAATGAACCCAGTATGTATGTATGGATTTTTAGGGCATTTTATAATTAGTAGGTAGGTATAAAATTGTCTTCATATCCCTATTTTATTGCTACTAAGTGACTGTTATAAGGGCATTTTAGTGTATATTTATATATATATATATATATATATATATATAAAATAAATAAAAGTAAGAGGGTTAGGGCCAGGCCGGGCCGGTACTGTCCAAGCCCGACTCTCAAATTTCAAGGCCGGCAAAAATTTGTCCAAGCCTAGCCTTATGGCTTTTGCTTAGAAACAAAAAGCCCTCATTTTAAGGGCTTTTTTAGTGCCGGGCTGGTCCCTCTTGGCTCAGTGCCTAATTGACAGCCCTAGCTCATAGCGCACATGGGATTTGCCATGCACACGTTAATGTGGGGCCCACCTAAAGCCTCCAAGATGGGCTGGGGATAGATCTAGTTGGAGCATACTCGTTTACAAAATAAAGGGCTCCCCTGTAGCCCTAATGTGGTAGTGCAGTTTCAAACCTACAACATTCAGTTGCAAACCATAGTCTTATGCCAACTGTTTAATGATACTAATTTATACTCCATTATTCTCAATTAGCATTTACTCACCATTTAATTATTTATCATGAATTGTCAAAAGAGATTAGTAGGAGTCACTGTGCTATCTATCTGCAACTGTGTGCACATGGACCAATCAATTTATTAGAAGGGGGCTGTTTGGGCACAATCGTTCTGGTAGTGCAGGCCTCTGATTCTGTCGTTTATCTTACATGGACCAACAACCAATTGCAGAAAGCCCCACAAATTACACCTTCCAATGGTCCTTTCAGATTTCCTGTTTGATGCTATTTTTTTTCCTTTTCTTTTTTCTTCGTTTCTTTTCTAATTATGTTGCTTTCTATTGAAAAGCTTAAATACACAAGGAAAAACAGGAAGGGAGTGTTGGGTTTGTACACAAGGTTTTAAAATTCGGACCCGGAGTGCAACTCGGCTGCCTCAGGGTGAGTTGACTCCACCGATTCACAAGGGCTTTGGCCCGGTGGGCTGAGTCGCACCAAGAACCTACAAATCAATCTAAAATGTAAAAAAGAATGGTATATAAAACTCTAAAAAATGAAAATTTATTTAATTTTCCTACAATTATAGATTTAAGGCTTCAAATTATATTTTAATTACTTTTAATGGATGTGGTGGTTGAAGGCAGCACTACTTGGCTCTAAGTTTTATCGTCTGTCTATGTTGAACAGTAATTTGGACCTTTGGATCATTCCATTTTAAAAAAGAGACTGATTTTTATGTTGAAAACTCATCCCAACACCTTATTAGAGACCCTCTTCAAACAAAGAATTCAAAGGTTTTACTGCGAGTCTTTTCTAATATTCTTGCAAACTGCGAGGCTGATCATCGGGGCGGAGCAAGGCAAGGCGCGGCGCGCGTGTTGTGGTGATCTCACCTTAGTCTAAGTCCTCCCTCTTCCACAAAAGTGGAATGCCCCTTGGGGTTCATCCTATACTACCAAGGTAAGGATATTTATATCTAAAGAATGTTTTGCTCTCAAACAATGTCGAAGCAAGTTCACTGCTTCTTTTTGTTTAACAGATTCAAGTAGTGGTGTTTATGTGACAATTTCTCATTCACTGCTTAATGGATTAGAGCAACCCAATACATGTTCTTAATCTACTTATGGAGTATATTACATTCCCATGTATTCCCACCTAAAATGATAAGTGGGTCCCACTTAAATTTTGGCTCAAAGTTGACCAAAATTAATGGTGCTCTTAGCCATTTTTGTATTTGCCAACTCAATCGACTTTACTTGAACTCAGCCAACTTTTAAAAACCACGGCTGTACATATAACTGCAAGTCTTTCCTAATATTTTTGCAAACAGCAATCTCTCTCTATTTTATTTATTATTCTGCATATAAGAGAGACCAACATAAGCACCATTGCCTGCAATCTCAACTTTTTCTTTTTACATACATCACCTGTATTCATCTAGCAACATGGCTTGCCTGTTTCTCTGTTATGTCAACTAAACCCAAGTAATATTTTTCCATAACTACTAGAAATCCCTTCTTACTTCACATCTGTTTTAATGTCATCTCATTCTCTGTGGTTGCATCTCTTGTGGTTGCATCTCTAGCCTGTCCTTTCCTTCGGCTTCCGTTTTTACATGATCCCCATTGCCCACCATTGGAGATGTCTCCAGCACCTTCATCAAATTCAATTCTTTCATGCTCTGCCTTGGCTTCCTAACTTTTCTTCTCACTGCATACTTCTTTTCTTTGATGATCCCCACCATTGGATTATCTTCCTGTTTTTTTTTTTTTTAAAGTGAATACATCCACTTCTTTTGCCCGAAGTAAATCTGAATTCTGGATAGCTTTTGGAGGCATTTTAACTTTTCGAGGTGGCAAAGTAAGCAATGCATCTCTTTCATTGGTAATAAGATGCCACCGGTTCTTTAGATTTTATCACCAGGCAGATAAGCTCCCTGCACCAATCTAGTCTCCATGTTTGTAAATTGTAAAGAGTGCTCATTGACTTGGGCAACCTACTAATATTTGTTGAGAGATTGAGATGGTGCAGGCCTTTTCTCCTACCCATCCAGGAGTGCAAACCTCTCGAAGAACATATCATCAAGGATTGAAGAAACAATAGGATATCTGTAATCTGATAGAAGTAGAAATGTACCTAGACTAAAAAATCATTCGTAAGGCTGCACCAAATCACCGAAAGATGGCGAGATTTTAGGGGACGACGTTTGATTGATTAGATAGATCAGCCGGAATTCAGAATCGACCCCTTCCATTTAAACCTGCACCAACCCATTGGTACTGGTTCCAACTCCTAGCTGGACCTCGCAGAGGTTCAATCACAACCATTTTTAATCAATGTCCAACTTTGTTTGACCCAACTTGCCCACATCGCAAACATGCCTGTGTATAAACACTATGCCTACATTACACCCAGATGGAATCACATGCAGCACTGTGCTATTTGATTAGTGAAAATAAAATGTTTAATGCAACAAAATCCAATGGTGCATAGCACTCTACTTAGGGATGAAATTTAAACCAAATCCTACAGACAGGCAGGTCTTACAAGACACCTGTGCCTCTGATTAAATTAGTAGTGTTGGCTTGGCACCTCAGCTTCACACATGTCCAGGGATAAGATACCCATGATCAGTAGGTAAGAAAAAATTGTGGAAAAACATGCTAGAACTTAGGACAGCTGTTTTAGGGGATGCATGTTAAAAGGTTTTTAGTATTTATCCTCAAGACATGTAGGTCAATTGTATGTAAAAAAAAAAACAGTCTACGTTTACATTCCTCACCTTCAGCCACCACTCATGCCACTAAATGACTGAAAGCACCTCCGTTTTCTTTTACAAACAGAGAAAAAAAGAGAGAGAAAGTCTCATTCTCATGCCACTAAATGACAGAAGGCTATAACTCGGAAAGTTTCCCTGGATGCTTTGAGCCTGTTGGGTTCTGGGTTGGTCCCACAGCTTGAGGTATGAAATTCTATGGACAGTTGCTTTGAGTTATCAGAGTAATTACGATACCAAGACCCAGATCAGATTGCAACAGTCAACCTCCAACATAAAAAACATGAGAGGAAAACTACAATGTCACCAGATAGATGTTAAGTAGTTAGCTTGAAGCACGTTTTAACGCCTAGGTACTTTGGGTGTATTATTTAGCAATTGAGAATAGAGACACAATTAATGAAAGAGGATGCAGTAAAGGCATCACTAACTCCTCAAACCAAGTCTACTTGGCTACTGATAGACAATGAAGTAAGTTGTACCCTGAATCCAATCATCTCCATCATCATTGGTTGAAAGCAGCAAGTAATCAATGGCAATTCTACATTTGGTTGAGCCATGAAATTCTAGAAAGAACTCCTTCAAACACGGCTCCTTTTTGAGTATTCCTCCTGTCATATAAAGGTCGCAATCCTCTAGGAGTCCATGGACACTCACTTCCATGTGGACCAGGATTCCAATCCATCCAAAGAGACATAAATCATGATGCTCCAAAACTGTTCGGTGATACAAAGTACCAAAATCGACATGCACTAATAAATAATGATAGAAGAGTACGCACATTCAAACATGGTTGACTGGAAAATTAAACAAGAATCATGCTTCAGATTTGTTTCCATGACAATCTGGGGAGATGACTTATGATGAAAGCTCAAGACTGTATCTAACTGTTGAGCAGTTTATACTTCTGCGGCAGTTCCATTTATTTCAACACTCATTTCTCCAGGCATGCCCTTAAGACTCTTGAAATGTAATGGTTGCCCCACTGGCTCGATGAATGTAGCTAATATTCGCACCAGCTGTCCCAATTACAGCATCAGCATATGCTAATGGAATTTTCATGTGCTGTGCAACCTGTAGATAAGATCCACCTCAAGTAAGAACCCAATGGGGTTGGTCCTTTTTTTTTTTTTTTTTTTGTGGGCTATGTCGGTTTAATGTCTAGGAGTGATACTTTCACTTGTGGACCCAGGGATTGATTGTAGGAATTCAAATAACAAATGAAATCATATTAAATTGGAAACATCAAATATAATCGAAAACTCAGTTTAAAACCTCAAAACTCCTCCGAAACAATAAATACAGGTTTAGCACAACCACACACTGTTCTTATATAAAATACAATAATAACATAACCATATTAATACAAGCAAGAATGCAGAAACCCATGTAAATACGGGAGATTCATGCATCACATTGGTTTTGCCTCATTTAAAACATATAGTGATATCTCCTGCCATGAGAAAATCAAGAATCAATGAACTACCTGTTTGATGACAGGTGCTGGTAGATGTGCATTTGTTGAAGGATGTGATGCATCTCTTTCAAAAGAAGGTAGACCCTAATGAGGCTGTTTGTGTAGAGAAGGAAAATCAAGAGAATAATAGTTATCATGTTGCCGTGGTCCCATGAAGGCAGGAAGTACGAATTATCCCCAAAATCAGAACCCCTCCAGCATTTGGAAAACCTTGATATCACGACAAAGAAGGCTCATGAGATTGTTTGCACACTGCAGCCCAAAATCAAAAAACAAAGGCAAGAAACTGATCTCATGCAATATTATATTGTGCACAGCCAATACTCCAGCTGCAATGGAAAACCAAACTTTTTAACTAAGCATCTATGATGCCTTCAAATTCAGGTACATCATAACAGGCCCAAAATAAAAATTTCTAGGCCAAAACAGATTGCCAAAAAAGCAATATGCTCATAGTACACTACGATCAACCAAAAGCTTTCTCAAACGAGATGCAATCAGCCCAATTGCCTTATGCACTCCTTTGGGTCCCCTTGTACCTCAACAACTTTGTCATCTTGCAGAGCAAAAGACGGAAAGATCTTCCGCAGAAATATCCACGAGCAGCATATGAGATCTAGATAACAGTCATCTAATCACACGCAAAAGGTAAATGTCACCAAGGAAAAAGTAATTGAAAGCTAGACCTTTTGATGCAGGCCAGACAATAGGTCGGCCAACCCATTGGGCCAGTCCATAGGCCCAAGGGGACATCCCTTTATTTATGAGTATTATTTAGGAGCTTGATTTGTTTAGGATTAATATTAGTATGTTTCCTATGTTAGGCATTATTCAAATATTAGGAAATATTGTTGCTTAGGGATTAAGCCCAACTCCTCTATATAAGGATGTTAGGCCTCATTGTAATGTGGTGCTTATTTTCAATTAATTAAAGCTTTTCTTTGAGATTTATCTCTTATGGTTATAGTGTTTTCTCCTCTCGTGAGGATGCCCTAGTGGCTGAATCCATCCGTGGATTTGATCAATCCATCGGAAGATTGATCTATTGGTTCAATCGCGGATCTAGGCTGCGCCACCTTTCATCCATCAATTCTATTCATCTATTCACCTCTCAATTCCCATCAAATTGTTACTTGACAATTGTATGAAGGAAAACGCATGAACCAATCAGATTGTAACCAACTCCATGAAGAAGGGATGGTATGGGCTTTCCTGTGATAAAAAAAGGAACCAAATTGCTGATGTAGGAAGAAATAGGCCACGTCACTTTTATTCCATGTGGGCTCTTATGTGGCAACATTGGAAGACCAAGTGGCAACATTGTGCTTTAGCCCAATTAATGTGATTTTGAAAAGTGGTTGGCATTATCGTGAATTTCTTGGAACTCCTAGTAGTTATTTTGCCTAGTAATTAGTTCTTAGTAAGTTGTCTTATTTTGGGAGTATTAGTTGACTGTCTAGTAAGTTGTGGTCTTGAATGTAGCTATCTTTGGGATTAAGCATGTATTCATGAGATATATATCTTGTAAGAGTCCAATAGTAAGAATATTATGGATTTTTCATTTTGAACATTAATGTTAATTCAGTGGAGAGCTTGACTCCTCTCTTTTCTCTTATTGTGATTGTTGTTTCTTTTCAGCGTCTCCATTGTATCTTTCCCTCATCATTTGGTATCAGGACTTGTGTTATGTTCTTGGATTGATTTCCCCACCTACCATCTTCCTTCATGGCGGCAGTCGTATGAAGGGAGATGCGAGAGACGAAGACCTACAACCACTTTGGAGACAAGCCGAACAATAAACTATACGGCTTGATCGTCAAGGAGCTCGTAGTGAGCATGGACAAAGCCTTGGTTATTCTAGTGATGATTCCGACGTCACCGAGGAATTCTACAAAGTAATGGTGCACAATGACATTCAAGAAACCGAGGACTCAATTGGTGAGATTTCAAAACAATCCACATCTCTTTCCCAAGTTCAACCAATGGAATATCATACATTCTTCTTGGTTTAAGGAATACAAGAAGACAAATCACATTGGATATCAGAACTTGTCCAAAATCATGTTGATTGGTCAAAGCCCCCAATTTTCGACATTTATCCAGATGATGAATGTGGTCCATCTATTTATGATCAGTGTCAAAATGGAAAATTATCCTGTAATGTCAATGAGAAATTGATTGATGATGATTATCAAGAAGATATTGATGATATACTCATCTTTGATGTGTATCAAGATGTTCATGTTAATGATACCTTGAACTTCAATGTATACCCTGTTGACGGAAGCTTTGATGTGCACTATGATTCCATGTCTTACTGTTGTGATCATGAGTCAAGCACTAAGAGAACCATAAAGCACCTAAATCTTTCATTCAAGGAAGATGTATGCATCAAGCGACATTGTTTTGAAAATCCATTTGATGAATCCTATTCAAGCAAATATCACCGGCATTCCTTCATGATTTAGTCATGTGTCAATGAATCAAGACACATTGGGCAGATTGGATGGATGTGCTAAATAGGTTTTGCAAGTAGACTACCCAACAACAAACTCAAGTTCAATACATTTTAACAAGAATTGTAGAGATGCATATCGAAAGTAAACCAATTTATATCGACAAGTTGCAATGTGTTACACCCTGACCCGAGTTAATCAAGATTAACTCTAATTAATCAAGATTAATGTGATTTAAGTATGATTAATCAACTAAAGGTGATTAATGATTAATTCGGGTCAAATTAGTTTTTGAAGGATGAATTAAGTATAATGAACAAGTTTGGAAGGGATTGATTTAATAGAGTTGATTTTAGACCCAAATTAGTGAAGTTAAGGACTTTTCCGTAAATACGGATTTATGCGTATTTCGTCGAATGTGGTGAAAATTGATACCAACATGTGTATTTCGACGAGTACATTAACTTTCATAATACATTCGTATTCATTTGACCTGAAATGAATCAAATGGGTCTTTGTTTGACTCAAAATGGAATTAAGCATAATGGAGAGGGTTAAAAATGTAAAAAGGTCTATTATAAGGTTCAAAGGAACCCAAGTGTTTCATTCACTCGATGGTTCCAGAGAACTCAAGAGCTTTAGACACAGGTTTCTTCTTCATTTCTTCTCTACAAGTGTTGGAAAAGAGATCTTGTAAGTGATTTTGGAGAGAAATTCGTTTTCTTCATCTTCCTCACTAAATTGATTGGATTTCTTGGAGTAAAGTTTGAAGGAAATTCCCTTGTTCTCTTGTATCAAGTTACCAAGTGAGTATTAAGAATGGTTTTAGTTACAATTAGGTTCTTTAGATCCTTTTCCATCTCAAAAGCTCATTGAATTCGAATTTGAATGATTTGATGTTTTCATGGATTTAGGGTTTTAGTTGAGTGGTTTTGTACCAAATCAAGCATAAGAAGAAAGGGGTTTTGACTTAAATTTAGCTAAAAGGCAAGTATAAACACTTGTTTGTGATTAAATGCTAATTTGAATGTGAGTAGTTGTAGATTTGGTTATTAGGTGAAATTGTGGTTTGTATGTTTAGATATTTGAATCAATGGAATGATGTTTGGAATGATTAATTGATGGAATAGAAGTGTTATTTATGTATAAATGATGTTGAGAAGAGGACAGGAGGTCCATGTTTGTTGATTGGAGGTTGTGAATGGTTTGAAATGAAAGGAAAGAACTAATCAGAATTTCGGGTTTGGAAATTTTGAAGAGTTTGCTCGAGCGAATAGAGAGTCCGCTCGAGCGAACTGTCATCTGTGAGAATTCGCTCGAGCAAACATATAAACTGCTCGAGCGAACTAGGTACTGTTTGATGACTCTGTCATCGCTTGAGGACATAATATTGGTCGCTCGAGCAACCGATGTTCTGTGAAATGTCCACTCGAGCGAACCCATATTCGCTCGAGCAAACCTGAAACATATTTATCAGGTTGTTTTCTCAATTAAAATGCGATTTCCTTCTTTTAATTAAGAAGATTTAGTGATTAGAGACGATAACTAAATTGTGTTTAGTTAATCAATGATGAGGTTTGTTTGATCAAGTAGTCAATCAAATATACTGAAGTATATTTGGATTAGTCTAGGAATATTATTACTGGAATTAAAACTATGAGTTATGGATTAATCGGAATTAGTAGAAATTCAGATTTAAGTTTTGAATCGTGTGAAAAGAGCATATTGATTTAATCAAGGCTGATAGCGTTGTTTTACCTCTATGGGTGTCAATTAAGGGGAGTTTAATGTACAAAGTTTATATATATTGTGATGTCCATCGAAAATAACATGTACATTAAACAACTGAGGATTACACCTGAATGGTTGGTATTACTCAATTGAAATTGTACATTGAATTGTATCCGTTAATTTGTAATTAAATGGAAATTAATATGTTCATTGAATTATTCATTGAGTCTGGCACTACATAGTGATTTCTGTAAGCTCATTAGAGCTAATACTGCTGCAGCAGATTATATGGGAGTGTTCCGAAATTCTATGGTGATGTCAGTTGTCCCTGTCCTAGGCACTAATAAATCCCACATTATATGAATCCTTCCGTATGGAAGATGGTAATCCTTCCTTTTTAGGAAGATGGAAATTGAATTGAATTGAATTGAATTGAAATGCTATTGTAGTTTTGCCAAATGTGAAAGACTCAAATTGGATTGAAAGACTCATGTTGAATTGAATGAAATGGTAAGTATATTGGTCTAACTTTGGATTAGATAAATGAAATTGTATATTAGCATGTAAATCATGTAATTGTTTATACATTACTGAATTGTCAAATTCATAGTGTTATTGATGGCATTACAGGCACAGCTGCCCATGCCGGTCCTTCTGAGGCCTCAGCGACAGCGGAGGAGACCACTCCGGTTCCTCCAGGAGGATTAGTAGAATGGAAATGAGAACTTCATAGGAAGTGATTTTGAAATGTTACACACTTTTGATCCTTGCATTGTATTAAATATGCAAGTGATAAATTTTGTACATGATGTAAATGAACTTTTGTTTTATACATAAGTAATGTATATTGTTATATTCCGCATAATGTTTAATTGATATCCCTTGTGAATTTTATGTGATTGAAGTTCACGGGAGTAAGTATGTGTCACGACTCGGAATTATCTCAAATTTAATCTTAATCTTGGGTTCGGGTCGTGTCACAATGGGAACAAAAACTATTAAAGTAAGCAACACAAAATTAA
The DNA here is from genome assembly GCA_003546025.1 of Camphora micrantha. Lineage (NCBI taxonomy): Eukaryota > Viridiplantae > Streptophyta > Magnoliopsida > Laurales > Lauraceae > Camphora > Camphora micrantha. The sequence continues at coordinate 14,070,635 of QPKB01000002.1, forward strand.
AGTCGGCTCGAGGTCGAGTCTTTTTCAAGAGGGGGAGTATGATGTAGGAAGAAATAGGCCATGTCACTTTCATTGCCATGTGGGCTCTTATGTGGCAACATTGGAAGACCAAATGACAATATTGGATACCTAAGGCTTTTGCCCAATTAATGTGATTTTGAAAAGTGGTAGGCATTATTGTGAATTTCTTGTAACTCCTTAGTATTTATTTTTCCTAGTAATTAGTTCTTTGTAAGTTGTGTCTTATTTTGGGAGTGTTGGTTGACTGCCTAGTAAGTTTTGGTCTTGAATGTAGTTATCTTTGGGATTAAGCATCTATTCATGAGAGAAGAGTGCTATATATATATATATATATATATCTTGTAAGAGTCCAATGGTAAGAACTAAGAAGATTATGGATGTTTCATTTTGCATATTAATGTTAATTCAGTGGAGAGCTTGACTCCTCTCTTTTATCTCTTACTGTGATTGTTGTTTCTTTTTGTCGTCTCCATTGTATCTTTCCCTCATCAATTACACACCAAATCTGCATCATGTTAATACTGATACTGAAGCCGATTTAAATAGAAACTTGTAAACTCGACTTAAAGTTCAAACAGTAAGCCCTGGTATAAGGTGTGCAATTCATAAACTCCTGAGTATTGTCCTGGAATTAAGGTAATACTAGACAGGATACCTGTTTCCCCATCCATACCATATATTTCACAAAGAGCAGAATGCCAGAATAAAAAAAATTTAGATGTCCATTCTCATATATATGTATGGGAAATGAACTCGAGATCAATTCCAACCATCGCTTGCAGATTTGTGACTTGGACTTGTCCAAAGAGTGGAGTCAACTCGGTGGCTAGGAAATCTAAAAGGTATTTATTAACCTATGACTGGGTATGATACGTATCCATGCTTAATAGACAGATCAGTGTTTTTTTCTCCCTTTTTTTTTCACAAATCTCGAGGAGTGAGCAACATTTTTGCAACAAACTTCTGAAATGTCAATCTGAATGGGAAGGGTTTTAAAGCCAGTAAAAATCAGCAATGGGGCCTTCAATTAAATGGTTGCAACTGGGGATGAAGCTGAGAGCATCGGAAAGAGCATAGAGAAATGCTGCAGGGGCTGTTGAGTTCCAAGGTGAAGAGATGGCCTTGAAGAACTCCAAATTGCTTGAGAGAAGGCAGCCTAAAGAGGATGGCTCTTCCTGCCCGTGATAGAAACTCAGACAGCAGGATGGATGTTGTTGAGGGGGCAATAGTAGGGGCAGTCCAACATCTGTTCCCAAGAACAATAGATCAAGTGCTATTCCCATGAGCACAGAATCAAGAGGTTAAGTATTGAAAGTCCTAGGTCTGAGCAAATGAACAGAGAGCATCTTTGTGAGTGAAACTAAAACGCTCTATTATATCCTTGAAGATGTCCTTTAAAAACTGATGCCTGGGCTTGAGAGAATTACAGAATATCTTTCTGTTTCTTTCCCTCCAAACGTGCTACCCTGGAGCAAAGTAGCATAGAAGAGCTAGCAAATGAAGATTGCTATTATACACCGTCTTTTGAAGGAGGGAAGAAATGGCATCATGCGCATTAAGCTGAGAGCTAGGCAGGAGTCTTATTCGGAAGTGGGCACATATATAAGTCCAAATTTCTATTCTACAAGCGCATTAAAAAAAAAAAAAAAATGACCAACAATTTCTGATCCTCCTTGGCAGAGAATACAAAAGTCATCACAATATAAGTTCCTTCTTCTCAAAAAGTCCTTGGTTTTAAATCATTTACGAAGATTGAGCCAAGCTAAGAAAGAATGCTGAGGAAAATGACCTCTAAACCAGATCCAACAGCACCATTCAAGAGTCTTACCTTGGCGAACAGGGAGGCAATTTATGGGAGATCTGATTGAGAAGGTACTTTGTTATACAGCCTCCATATAATTTCATCTAAGCCATCGAAATAATAAAAATATCCCGAATTTCCACCTCAATGTAGGGGATGCCAAGGGCTCTAATTCTGTCCCAATTCCAACTATTATTCGAGGTGAAATCTAAAACGGTGCACGTCAAATTGCATCCACTAGTCAGAAATTCTCTTCTTACAATTTTATCAAAGAGCTTACAGGAAGGAAGGGAGCCATGGATCAAGCCAAAAGTAACTGCTTCTACCTTTAACCATATCTTCAGCTGGCTCATGAAACAAGAAGTGAGCTCAAGCTCGAGTCCAATTGAGCCAAGCTGCTGGCTAGTGAGTTGACTTGGCTTATTAGGGGCACAACCCAGGTGGGTTGGGCCAGTTATTGAGCCAACTTAGCCTTACCCAAATTGCAGAAGGATACAGAACCCAGGATGATCCATCCCACCTAGGTCTGACCCAACTGGAGAGAGAGCCAAATAAATATAATCCCAATAAATAAACATAATCTTCCATAAGCAACCTTAACCTTAAAGTCGAAACCAATCTTCAAAGTAAGTTATTCTCAAAAATTCTTGTTCTTATCCATTATCCAATATTAGAATTAGATTCCTCAATAACAAAAAATTCAAGAACGAAGCATAATATCCAGTAACAAATTAAAGTAATTAAACATCAAATTCAGACGCAATAACAATAAACAAAATCAGTCAAATATCAAATTCAGAAACAACACAAATTGTAGCAATTTAGCATCAAACCTCTCTAAACAATAATTAAAATAAAAATAAGAAAAAGAAATGAAAAGAAAAGAAAGCAGTGACGTTGGGGCTAAGATTGAACTTGAATGGTATGTCTATATTTGCTTAAATCTAACTGTGCCCTATCAAGACTACAGGTGAGGTGGACAAACTTAGCCATGCCCAACTTGAAGATGAGCCTCTAGAGTGAAAGACCAGGATCAAAGGGTTCGCCACGGTTGTAGACCAGTGATGGATTTTCAATTTATGTGGAAAGACTGCAGGTAAGACCTTAGTCCCACTTGTGAATTGATAATTGTATGGTTCTTTTATAGTTCCCTTTAGCATTCCTATTGTAAACAAATTCTCTGACGGATTTACCACATCCAGAGGGGATGAAGTCTCTAAGTCATGTTTAGACTAGGATAATCACAAGTACATAAATATTGCATGACAGATATGATAGTATAATATGAAGATGTGAACCATGTATAAAGGCATAATTTGAGACTTGAGAGTAGATCCAGACCATTAGCCCTGCAGATAGTTTGCTCATGGGGCTGAAAGAGATGACAACAAAGACACCCAGGAGCGCCTCCAGAACTGGATGACCAGTTTATTAACAAAATCAAAGAATAATACAAAATAAATAGGAAGAGTTTTGTAAGGATTACTTGTGGATGTGCCATTCTTGAGCCAATGTTTGCTTTACATGCATACAGTGGGAATGTGTGCAATCTTGAGCCAATCTTCGCCTCCATTCTTGCATCGCTCTTCTAATGAGGGACATTTATAAATATAAAGCTTTTGCAATTCGCTGGGCAACCCATCGTCAGGCAATGAACCAAGTTTTGAACAAGATCCAATTTCCAAAAGTTGGAGGGAGGTGAGGTTTCGCATTCCCATGGGCAAGGATGTTAGACTTTGACAAACGGTGATCTCAAGGCTTTCAAGTGCAAGAGGCAGGCCATTACCAGGCAACAACAATAGTTGTTGAAAACCATTTATCTCCAAATGTTTGAGCGAGGTGAGGTTTTGTAGTCCATTGGGCAATCTCTTCAACTTGGGCCAATCCAGTAAGACAAGTTCACGGAGGCTCGGGAACTCACCTTCATGCACATCAGACCATTCCTCCAAATTGTCCATGCCTGTAAGATACAACACCTCCAATGCTGGAAAACCTTTGATGCTGCCTTCACCACAAAACTCATGACCCATGTGCACTAGTTCATTGAATGAATCCATGACCAAATGTTTGAGGAAGGGTAGTTTCCCCAAAGATGGGAGGAATTTGCATCTTCTACAACCTTGCAAGTGTAGACTTCCAATGTTGGAGAGTAGTGATGAGTCGCTCATCCAACTTGGAAAACCAACACCATTGTAATTTTCTATAAGCAGTTTCCTGAGGGCGGTGTGGGGTTGGAGACCTTCCAGTATACGTTCGTCATATGTTTCAGCATCATGCATATTTTGTTGAGTGCGGGCACTCCACTTTAATACTAACTTCTGAAGTTGCTTGTTCTTCAAGTTGGCTTCTCTAGCGGCATCCACTTTTACCACGTTCTCAAGATTTAGTATGCAAATTTCTCCACGGAGGTTCATGTCCTTCAACTCTTCAATCCCATAGCCAGTTCTTTGGCCCACAATAAATTTGGATAGTGTCTGAAGGCTTGTCAATTCCCTCATTCTAACTGGCATGGAAACCAGAGTTTCGCTATTGTCCAGAGCAAGATGACGAAGGTTAATTAGATTCCTCATATATTTGGGTAGGTGAAGAAGCTGGTGGCATCCGTTGAGTATCACTGTTTGCAGACTATAGAGAGTATTCACTGATTTAGGCAACTTTTTAATACCTGTTGAAGAAAGATTCAGGTAACGTAGAAGTTTCAAACTGCCAACTGAATGTGGCAACTTTTTGACAGCAGTGTTGCTCAAATCTAGCACGCGCAAGCATCTAAAAGTGCGGAAAAAATCATGGGGTACTGGACTGATTCCTCTATTAAACCCATCTGGCAATAGAAATGTGCGTAGCCCCCTAGATCTGTAAATGGACTCAAAAACAATTGGCTGACTGTGTTCCCGTGTCACTGAAAAATGGCGAGCCTTTGAAGGGATGTCGCATAATTGATGACTGTCCATCCTGAAACAAGCACCATTTGAAACGAATTGTGCTAAATCATGTATCATATTGTGCATTTTGTATACTGGTTCTCCATCATTTTGTTTTGAATATTGAAAGAAGGATGCCAGCAACAAATCATCAAAGTACTCAAGGCCCGTGTCTTCTAGTTGTTTCCTTGCTTCAGGTTGAATGAAACCTTCTGCCATCCATAAGTGGATCAAGTGCATCTTGCTGAATTCACAATGCTTGGGAAACAGAGAACAATATGCAAAGCATTGCTTCAGATGAGCTGGCAAGTGGTTATAACTCCGTTTGAGAACTGGCAAAATCTCATTGCTGTTTATGGGTAATTCCCATAATTCACTTTCCAAGATATATGTCCAGTCGCGTTCATCTCTCTTAGAGGCTAAAATCCCACCAAGTGTTTTTGCTGCCAAAGGCAAACCTTGACATTTCTTCACAATTTCTCTTCCAATTTCAGCTAATCTTGAATGTGCTTCCAAACTCTCTTCTCCAAATGCTCGTTGTTTGAACAATGACCAACAATCAGATTCTGATAAACCCTCCAATCGATGCATACGTACCGTGCCCATGAGCCGCGAAACTGCTTCACTCCTTGTGGTAACCAAAACAGTGCTTCCTTCTGCCCCAGCAGTTAAGGGAATCCGCAAACTGTCCCACTGGGCTTGTGTCACATTCCAAACATCATCTAACACAAGTAAAAATCTCTTCCCACTCAGTATATTTCTGAGCGTTCTTTGAAGTCGATCAAGTTCTACTGCAGATGTCAGCGGATCATGTTCTTCTAAATTATGATTTTCTGAATAAGTGGCAGAATTTATCATAGCTTTCGTTAGCTTCTGAACGACAAGATTTGGAGACACATAGATCCACATTTTCAGATCAAACTGCTCGGTTACAATCTCATCATTGTACACAAGCTGAGCAAGAGTTGTTTTTCCGATGCCTCCCATTCCAACAAAGGAAATTACTGAAAGATTTCTCGCCCCAACTTCAGGAGACAACCAAAATTCTGTCAACCCCATTCTCACTTCCCTTGTCCCAAATATGCCTGCTTCGTCTATTAAAGAGCTGGTTTCTCGCTGTATGCATTCGGGCTGCATACCTCCATCCACATCTCCATATGCAGGAAGAAAGCTGTGCCGGTCCTTGGCTAATAGATCTAACTGCTTCCATATCTCCTTCAATTTTTCTGACATCCTCCATCTGGACAAAAACGAGCCGAAAGGAGAACGAGTCAAGAGGTTAGACACCCCCTTTCTCTTGTCGGTTTCAATCTTGTGCCGCAAAGTTTCTACCATCCACTCATCCAATAAGTCCTCAGCATCATACACAACGTCTTCAAGTTTTCTAAGCCAATTTCCTACGGCTTCAGAATGGTGCTTATTTCCAGCATCTCGGAGCATAGGTCGAAGTATTGATATCGTATTGGCAAGGTTTTCCAACTCGTTGTGGACACGCAAAAGTGAAGTTAAGTTATCTTGGGCCAAGATTGCCAACTTCTTCATAATGAACTCAGGTATAGCACCAACGGCTGTTTCAGCCATGCCTACTTGCAGGAATAACGATGGCTGAAACAGCCAAAATACTTTGATGAAATTCTCTTACCTCTTGGCCTTGCAAATGATGATCAAGTGACCAAAAGAAGGGCCTCCAGTCTCTGTCCCTATTCAATGGAGAAGGAACATACAGGCACAAAAAGAAAGACCAGCACAAGAGCACAACACTCTTCAATCATAACAACAACAACAACAACAACAACAAAAGAGTGTGTATTCTGTGGTGTGGCCTGATCTGATGTGTGTATTTGTCCACTTCACTTGTCAGTAATCATACAACAAATACCAAAGATCCTTGAGCTGGTCTTTTGCACCTGGGGTGAACCTGAGATTAGGGCAAAATGAGTGAAACAACATTCTCTCGGAAAAACCCATCTCATTTGAATTATTGGTCCTTGGAGAAGAGAATGCTAATCCTAGATTAGCTGCCCGGCGAGGTTTCCTCCTAAACTTTTCCGTTTTACGTGATGGACAAAGAAGGGGCTTGGTGACGTCTGGAGGAGCGGGGTGAAGTGGGTTTGGAGCAGGCCCTAACAAGCAAGCGCACCCACGCAGCAAATGAATGCAGCCCTAACAAGAAAGATATTTCCTTATTTCAGCCCTAACAAGAAAGATTTTTCCTTATTTTGAAAAATAACTAAGTGTTTCAAAACTTTGCAAATTAGTACCTATATTTACGAGAAAATTTTCAATGAAGAACATCTGGCTAGTTAAAAGTATTTATTGATAAAAAAAAATTATATTTTTAAAATATTTAAATTATTCTTCATTTAAAATCATGATATTATTACTATAGCCACTACATGCAACTAGTTATCGTTGGGACGTTCATTGTCCTCAAATCGCTACGAGGAAGCCCGTAAGAAAATAAAAAAAAAATAAAATAGAAGAAGTGAATGAGCATTTTATTTTAATGAATGATAATTTGGATAGTTTAGAAATTTTGAGAAAAAAAGTTATTAGAAATTAGTTTTAATTGGATGGATTTCCTTAATTGAAGTCTTCTTAGAAAAGTTAGGGACTGATTTAAAAAGTCTTTAAAAAATTATCTTTTTTTTTTTAAATAACTTAAAAACTTAAGTTCTTATTTAAAATCTTCTAAGAAAAAGATGCCAATTGTGTACAAATGAGAAAGGTACGACCACTGCTCCTCCATCGCATCTTCTTTGCGTTTTCCACGAAATTCAATGTGTTTTGGTTTTTTACTCCTCCGATTGCATCTTCTTACCACTTTCCACGAAATACAATATACAATATGTTTTGTTTTTTACTCCTCCATTGCATCTTCTTTGCACTTTCCACGAAATACAATCTCCTTTGTTGTTTACTACGCTTTCCATGAAATTGAATATGTTTTGTTTTTCACTCTTCCAATGCATCTTCTTTGCGCTTTCCACGAAATACAATCTTTTTTTCTTTTCTTTTTTTCACTCCTCCATTGCATCTTCTTAGTTCTTACATTGATGCTGCTTTTCCATTGTTCATCTCATGACTCTATTTA
>QPKB01000002.1:14078481-14105393 GCA_003546025.1 Camphora micrantha
ATGTAGAGGAGAGCTGTTGCAGGTGACAATCAAAGTGTTCCTCAAATCTACAATTTTTCCAAATAGTTTAAACAATTGATTGGGAGAAGAGATTTTCTAGAAAGGTGACCGTGTCTTGCAGCTTTTGACGGAACTGATGCAGGTGTGCATACTTATTACTATTTCCAATATATATTAGATATTTGAAAAAAAATCAAGTCACATGTAATTTATAAATGTATTTAGTAGTACATATTCAAGGATTGACAATAGGATGGATTGGCCATGTACAAAAAAAGGACATGAAGTTTCAAGAATAGGATCAGTTTGGCGTAACTTTCAGTGCCATGGATTGGATTCAGGCGTATGTTTGGATAATTGAAAATCAAGAGATTTTAGGAAAACATTAAAATTTTAGAAACTTCAAAAATAACTTGAGACTTTTTAACTAGCTGAAAATTTTTAATCGTAATAATAAAAAAATTTGTACCATTTACGCTCGTGGCCCTACCATCACATCATGCCATTGAATTTTCGGACCACCAAACTCTCCTCAGAAATTCCAATCAAAGGCATTTAACACTAGCAAAACATGCCCCGTGCTTAGCACAGGCAATATAATTCATTATATAAAAAATATACATTAATATTAGAAGATTTATAATGAGTTTAAAATATGATATTTCTTTATACATATAGAGACTTTTTTTTAAAATATATATAATAAAAATAAAAATTGATACAGTGAAGCAATCTTTAATCCAACAAAATATAAATATAAACACCCTAAACCCAACTTGCATCTAATAAAAATTAGAAATACACCAACAATATTCAAATAAGAGCATAAGCTAACTGCATTTTCAAATCTTACTAACTTGAATGCAGATCTCACAAGTGGTTTTTTTTTTTTTCTAGTCACACCACCTTTGTAGTCTGTATACATGGCTCATTTACTAACATGCGTAAAAAAGAGAAGAAAATCAATTATACCCGGTAGGATGAAGAAGATGAATGGTCATATGGGTTGTAATATAGGGAAGAAGAAAGTAGTAGGGGTAGTGGAAGACATTGATATAAAATGTAGAGATTTAATACCATTTAGTAATTGTCTAATCAATAGAAAATTTCGCTTTTTGGTAAACCAATCAATAGAGATTTAAAACCATTTAGAACCTACACAGTTAATTAAATGCGTAGAGATTTAAAACCATTTATTAACTGTCGTTAAATGGTAATCAAATGCCTGATTTCAATTGAAATCAATTTCGAAAATTGAAAGTTGAGTGGTCAAAATCAATTGACGATTCAAAATAGTCCCTTTCATATATCAAAACATATCCGTGCTAAGCACGGGTAAGAAACCAATGACATTTTAATGGAAAATTATTATAGCATCTGCATCATATATAACATATTTATGTTCCTACAAATCAATTGCTTTTGTCATTTTCCAATAAAAAAAAAAAAGGACCCTTTCGAGGAAATAGTATTACACAAATGTGCCTCCAAAAAAAAGGAAAAAAGAAAAAATAAATTCAAACCACTCAACGTAATTTCTTGAAGTGTTGGATCTACTCAAAATTCATTCTCAGTTATTGTGGGCCTACCATTAATTGATTTCATGTAAAATATATGATTACAATACATAAAAGAGTGCAAGAATAATAAATATATAAATGGAAAAATATAAAACTAAAGTCAACTATGCGAAGTTAAAAAAGAACACTTTCAAAACAAAACCAGAATAACATCAAGTCAAGAGATGTATAATGGTTTCTAAATTAGCATTCTTAAGAATTGCAATTTGGAAAACTTATATATTTTAATCATACTTAAATAAAATGGGTTCCGGGTTCTTTTCTTCTTTTTTTCCCTAAGGGAGTGTTTGGATGTATGCAAATTAAACATAAGATTAATATGTTTGAATATTGATAGATTTTATTATTATAGAACAAAATATCATCATATTAACTTATTGCATTTTGCATTAAGTTAATTTATTATTCTATAAGTATGTAATCATACTTATATGTGACGTTTGACAATTTCTACACAAATTTTAGCAAATTCTAAACGGAAACCTCCATTATTTATTTTCCTATATTATTATTATTATTATTATTATTATTATTATTATTATTATTTTGCTCTCCTTGTTTCCATTGGTGGTCATGGTGTAAATGCTGCGAGTGCAAGGCTTGGGTCTAAATATTAGGTGAAAGTTGAGCTATCAATCCAACCCTCCTATGATTGTACCAGGTCCGAACCAAAGTACATGCAACAAGAAAAAAAGTCCAACGCAAATAGACGCCATCAAATCTCACTGGCATTTTGCCAAACGCCTTTGCATATCCACAACATAGTACATAAAAAAATTAATAAAACAACAACAACAACAAAAGAAGAGAAATGAAAAGAAATTTGGTAAAGAGAGGAAAGGATGCATTACATCTACCTTAAAAGAGTGGTAGATGGGTTGAATGCCTCGGAGGTGCCAGTAATAGTGAGAGAGATATAGAGGAAAAGTTTCATGAAAGAAAAGATACAAAAAAAAAAAAAAAAAAACACTACTGCTCTTCCAATCCACTTGACAATTCAACTATCATATTATATACACTCACAAGTATAAATTCTTTAACTTTGGCAATTTAGCAAACACGTTTGCTCCATGCACCATTACAGCTGTAAAAAAATCTAAACAAAAAAAATGAGGAAAAAGTTATACATACTTTGAGAAAATCAAACGTGAAGAGAGTGAGCAGCGTTTTGATAGAGGCATTTGTGCATAGAGATAGGGCAGTGGAGATGAGAGATTGAGGAAGAGAGAGAGAGAGAGAAGTGTGGCTGGGTTGAGGATTTCTGATTTTAGATTTTGAAGTTGGTTGAGGGAGAGATGAATTGATGAGAAAACCATTAGGTTTCTTTCAGGTGATTCTTTTGAAGGGCATTTCTTTGGTAGGGACTGGGAATATGTAGAGGAAGGAGGAAGTTTTGAGAACATTACATAGGGAGATTAAAGATGAGAAGAAGAAATAAACGTCTTGCATTCACGAATTAATGCAGCTGGAGAGAGAGGAGATAAATCGGGTCAATACAAACTAAGAAGGGTAAAAAATGATTGAGTAAATCAAGGCTGATTTCTCAATTGGAAATAGCCACTATCATATATATTAACTAATATCTATGTGGGTATCTTTTAGAATCACATCATATTTCTCTTATATCTTTACTTCAGCTGATTATAAATTTTCTAACCAAGTTTTTAAGGGCTTTTTATATTTTTTAGTTTGTTAAACTAAATTTAATTTTTATTTAAATTTTGTGTAACAAAACAATGTAATATAACTTTTTGTTGTATTTTCTATTGTCTAACTTGGATGGTTAGACATTTAAGGTCTTTATATATATTTTAGTTTGTTAAACTCAATTTAATTTTTATTGAAATTCTGTGTAACAAAACAATGTAATATAACTTTTGGTTGTATTTTCTATTGTCTAACTTTGATAGTTAGACATTGGCTTCCTAACTTTATTTTTTTATTTTTCTCAATTTTCAATACACTATAATATCTTTTTTTATTTTTTTATTTAGTATTCAATTCCCATTCTCTAGCTTCCCATTTACTCATTAGATAATAGCTTTTACATTCTCTCCAAATATATTTATCTTAGAATTTGTTATGCAATTCAAGAAATCCCCTGATTGTGAACATGAAAAAAGCAAAATACGTAAAATTTATAAATTCGAAGTTCATTAGTAAATTATTTGAATTTACTGCGCATTCTCCTTTTAAATAAGCTTTGATATATAAAATCTCAAAACTGATAAATGATGAGTTTCTTTGTTCTAGATTTATTTTCTTTTCCCACTAATTAAAATATCAAAAGATAGCATTGAAATTGAGTATATTTTTATTTTTGAAAAGTGCAGGCCTATTGTGCTAGTATTCAATGATAGTGCAATTAGGTTGGGGTGTTTGGACGTAAAAGAAGTCCAAAACATCCCCCAAGCACTAATGGTTTTAATGGTTTTGGATTCCAAAAGCGATATCCATAATTTTCAGCTCCCTCAATGTACCATGATATAAAAAAAAGCATGAAAAATAGATTTCATTCACTATCCTTTAGTTCAAAAGCCATAGAAATGATGCATGGATCAAGTTTTGCCTCCATGACGAACCTAATTAGTAGATTTAGTTGGCTAATGATAGATGGACCCCATTTACATGCCATGAAGTTCCCCTTTTTATTTAGGCAAAGAAAAGAAATTCACTATCAATTGGGTGTCACCAGCTTGGCAACTCTACTAATAGAGTCAAGTAAAGTAAAGTTGATTTTGAAAAAAGAATAAAATATAAGTGGGGTATGATGGTATTTTGTTTTTAGTTGTTTGTTATGGAATATTTTTGACTTTTTATATGGGAAAGTCAAGTTTTTTTGTATTTTAGTAGATAAAGGTGGTTGCTTTTTGACCCTTTTTTTTTTTTTTTAAAATGAATGGAGTTTTGAATTAAAGTGCTTTTGATGTGACATCTTGTCTGAAAAATGAAGGCTTTACTTGACTTTTACTATATTAGTAAAGTGCCAAACTAGCCATGGATTCATATTGCAATTACCGAACTATTTTATGGCTGATATTGCAGGGCAATACCATGCATGATGCGGGAGGGAACTACCCCATGGTCCAAGGGCATATCAAAGCTGATACTGGAGGAAACATCAACCTCGGAATTCAAGTAATTAATTCAGGTAACATCAATTTGGGAACCGAAGAATATCAAGTAGGTACGTCAATTCGGAAATTCAAGAAAATTGTGGTGGTAGAAGGACTCAGAAATATTAAACATTTCCCCATTTGAAAAAGAATGTTGAAGCTACCTGTCACATCCCGGTCCCGAATCACTCTGGTCTAGAGTAATCTCCGAGATGTAGCACCCGTAATCCCATAATATTATACCTGTCTAGAGTCAAATACAACATTACGAAGGAGAAAATTCCACTGTTCCACTTGTGAGTCTAGCTCACTAACCTGTCAAATCACATTTAATAGCGGAATCATTTCAATAATAAGCCACTATGTATCATTTCATGGAATAGTCCTATTTAAAGTTAAGTGTCAAGTTTATACACAACATAATTACAGATTCAAACTAAAGTATGGATTACAAAATCACCCTACATTCTATTACAAAAATGTTATCCTCATCTAACTTTTAACCTCATTGGTGTGACCCACACAAAAAGGAGTCAGTCACACACTCCATTTAAGTTTATAAAAGAATGAGTCAGTCGCTCTCCGTAGACTGGACTACATAGGGCCATTGCCTGGCCATTATTTTAATCCTGGAGGAACCTCTTCGGTTTCCTCATGTCCCTCCCGACCTCTTCAGGGTGGGGAGCTGGACTTGCATCTGATCAAGAATAGTATCTCAAATACGACGAATTGGTAGGTACAGACAGTAATAAGTAATTACATAATGTATCAAAGCGAATTAAATGACAATGAATTGAAATATTTCAAAATCAAGAATAATTAGCAAAATATGCCCGTGCTTTATAATTTTAAAAATAATTTAATTTTTAAATAATATTTAGTCTAAATTATATTGAGATGGTAAAAATAGGTTAAATGGTAAATTATTTCAATGATGTGAAACGACATTCTAGATTGTCTTTAATAATACTTTGTGTACCTTGATGTGAAAATAGGAATTTGTATTTTTCATTGAAAATTAGATTTCATCCACTTATAAATAATTTCTATATGCATCTCCGCATCTAGAATGCAAAATGAAAACAAATTAAATGGTTTAAATGCATTTTTTCCACCTTTAAAAGCTCTCTAAAACCACAATCACATCACGACTTCTATGATCCTTATGTATTTTTCGTAAATAATTCTTGTTGCTATTCTTTTATTAGGTCATTACAGAGGATGATTTATTTTAGTCATGATTTCGGAAATGCGGGTTAAGGTTTCAATCAGGGAGTCTTGTAAAAGGTTTTGAACACCAATCAGTCCAATCCATCTACATTTTAGGTATATTATCTTCTTTCAAAGATTTTTTTTATTCACTTTTTTTTCCTTTTTTTGATGTACAAATTTTTATCAAGTTATTGGCGTTTAAAAGGCTTCTTTTCCTAACCATTCTCATCGTTTCTTTTCTTTTCAGTAAACTTTGGTTTCAATATATGGAAAGATCTAGATCTCTGATTATAATTTTTTTCTAATATCGCGAAAATCTTTTACTTAATGTTTGTATGCTTTGTTTTGAGTATCTTTAAGTAAATATCTTTAATAATCAACCAACTTGTCCTTTTCTTTTCCTCTCTTTTTCCCCTCTTTTTCTCTTTTTAAATCTTTTGTGTACATGTGTGGGTGGTTGTGCGTATGTTTGTGTTGTGGTAAAAAATTTATTAAAAATGGAAACGCTGCATACATTATGTATATACATGACAATGAATTCTAAAACCCAAATCGCTTAGAGTGTTGGCTTGGGATCAAATTTTGCTACGAAGAGAACTTTTTAAAAATGTGATCAACTGCTGGTGTGGTGACGTTGACTTGTGTAAAATATGGAGTAAAGGTAAAAATGGAAAAATAGTGATTGCACGGCTTTAACTAGGCGTGTTTGGATGTGAGGTGAGGTAAATCCCTCATCATCCAGACAAGAAAAGACGAGTTCATTTCAAAAGTAAATAAATTCAAAATTTCGTCTTTCTTTTTTAAAAAAAAAAGTAAAATAGCAACATCCTTTCCACTAAATGACAAAAATCTTCATCTTTTCACACAAAAAGATTTAAAAAAAAATATATCCATTGAGCAAGTAAAAACAAAAGACCATCATAACCCCTATAGTTTATTCTCTTTTGATTTGATACTTCACCTCAATATATTTTAATTCACGTCTCATCCAAACACGCATGTGGGACTTAGTGAATGGGTTTGTGCTTTAGAGTGGCAATTTGGGACGTATCTAGCCTCTAGAGTTCATTTACAGCAAATCCTATGTTTTTTCAAACCATTCAAAGTAAATGTGCCCCAACTACAGTCAATCATTTAAATTGTTACCTACACTTAGATTATTGTTGCGGTTAAGAAGTTCATGATCTGGGTTTTTTCAATGATCAGATGAGATTTTTTTGGATTCACTTGTAGTTTAGTACCCACAGGCTAGTCTCCGGAATTTATCGTGAGTGGACACATCAGAGCAGAAGCGCAGTGACATACACTGAAAATGAAAATTAATGTACCTCTATCTTTTTCGACCCTTTCTTTTCCACTGACTGTAACAAGCCCCAATATTGGGATTAATGTTGACTCTTTTAGTCCTTTTACCACCGAGATTGAAAATTAAAATGGAGCCATACTAGCACACAAAAAATAACTATTCCCACACACTTTTTCTAAATGAAAAAAAAAAAAAAAAAAAAAAAAAAAACCCTATGAAATTACCTTTCTACCCTCCCTCCCTCCCTCCCTCCCTCCCTTTCCCCCCCCCCCCCCCAACCCAAACGTGTTCTCTCTCTCTTCCTCCCTTTCCCTCCCCCAATGGATTGAGAGGTTTTTTTTTTCATTTTTGTTTAATTTCTTATTTTGCATACAAATTAAGGTGAACTTTGTTTTAATTATGTCTTAGATTTTTATTCCTAATTATATTTTTAGGAATTTGAACACTGTTAACACTACTATGACTAATTACTGTTCTTTTTAATATGTTTTATATTTAAGCCAGTGCTTGAAGCATGCATGATCGATAAACTAATGATTCTGACTACCTCAATTTTAATCTTGACTGCTCAATTTAGATTATGACTGCCCTTCTCATTTTGACTCGTGCTATTAGATTTATTTTTTTCTTAATTCAAAAGAATTATATTGTAATATGAAGGGATTAGCACACAATGCTAGCATTTGTTCTGTTTTTATTAATGGCATCCATCCATTAAAGAAATTTTTTTTTATCTAAAGTAGTTTTACTAACCTTTTGTAGACTGATGCGAAATGAGATGGGTCAAGCAGATCCAAAATCCAACCCATAAATAAGAAATCCATATTCTAATGGAGTGAATCTTTTTCGGACTGTCGTGAGTGGAAGCCATAGAGGAGACGGATTCGTTGTGACGCACGACAGCACTGTACCAAGCCTCGATTCTTGGGCTTAATGTTGACTCTTTTTATTAAGTCTTTTTTTTCACTCGGTCACCCTTTTCTTATCATCTTCTTGTGCTCTCTATTCATGTTGCAGAGTACAGAAAGCGAAAAAAAAGAAAAAGAAAAAAAGAAGATGAACGAGAGAACATGGTGCTACCGGTAGTAAAAGACACGGCTATCTCTTACATAGTTCGGGGAGCACTGGATGCGGTGAAGTTCTGCTTGCAAATTGTTGTTGATTTTTTCCGCGGTGCTAAAAACAGTCTGGAGAAGATTGAGGATTCCCTGGGGGACATCAATAATTTCATTGTAATAGCAGAGCGAAGCCCCAAGATGGATCACAAGTTGATGAAATTGCTGGAAAAGCTCAAAGATGCTGCTTATGATGCTCAGGACTTCTTGGAAGAGTATGAGATCGCGGATCGAAGACCGATTGAAGTATCTGAAAACAGCATGCCGGTTCGAGATACCATAACGAACAAGGTACGCAAGGTCGCTACTTCAGTACTCTACCCAGTTGCCTCCCCAATTATAATGCGCAAGAAACTAAAAGAGGTAAGCGAGAGACTCGAAGCTATTAAAGCAGAGGCTCAGGAATTTCAGCTGGAGGATAAAGTGAACAGCTTGCAGATTGAGTTTAAGAAGCAGAGGGAGACCCACTCATTCGTACACAAATCTCTTGTATTTGAAAGAGACGAAGAAAAAGAGGAGATAGTGAATTGGTTGCTGTCAAATCAAGCCGATGATCATGAGCATGTTTCGGTCATTTCCATCGTCGGCATCGGGGGCATTGGCAAAACCACACTCGCTAAGTTGGCCTTCGATCAAGAATCGGTGCGGGATCATTTCAAGCTGAAAATGTGGGTATGCGTGTCTGATAATTTTGGTGTTACAGGGCTTCTAAAAGAAATCATTAAGCTTGCTGAAGAGGAAGAAAAAAAAGAAAAAAACATTCAACATGGAACTGATGATAATAAACCTCTCCCCTCGAGCATGGAGGAATTGAGACGCCGCCTCGGAGAAACACTGAGTGGGAAGAAATTCTTGCTCGTTTTGGACGATGTTTGGAATGAAGGCCCTAAAAAGTGGGATAGGTTGAGAGATCTGTTGTTATGCGGAGGAAGAGGAAGTAGAATTGTTGTAACCACACGCAGTCCAAAGGTTGCATCCATCATGAGCAAAATTCAGCAGCAACACATTTTGAAGCCTTTGTCAAAAGATGGTTGCTGGTCTCTGTTCTGTCAAGAAGCATTTTTAGAAGAAGCAGCTCATCCAAACTTGGCACCAATTGGAAGAGAGATTGTGAAGAAATGCCGGGGCATTCCGCTTGCAGTGGTAACACTAGGAGGCCTTTTGCGTTCCGAGAGAAGCCAACACAAATGGGAGTTTCTCAGAGATAGTGAAATGTGGAACTTAGATGATGAAAATGAGAATGCAATATTACCTGCTTTGAGGTTGAGCTATAGCCATTTAAAGCCCCATCTGAAGCAATGCTTTGCCTTTTGTGCAATCTTTCCTCAAGACTATGAAATTGAAAAGGAACTAGTGATCAAGTTATGGATGGCTCACGGTTTTATTCGTAACGATCAAGGAAAGGAGTTGGAAGACATCGGCAACGAAATTTTCGATGAGTTGTTAATGAGGTCTTTTTTCCAAGATGCCAAAGAAAGTGAGTTGGTAATGAGGTCTTTTTTCCAAGATGCCAAAGAAAATGTAGAACTTCTTAGGCTAAGAGTTCCTAGTTGGGTTGTGAACAAACCTGATCGGACAACATTTCGGATGCACGACCTGATGAATGATCTAGCACATTCTGTAATGGAAAATGAATATCGTGTGGTACTAAATGGCAAGTCAAAAGACATTTCTCCAAGGATACGTCATGTCTCTTCTAATGGATTGGGAATTCTGGCTGCCTCCTTACCCAAAGCTCAAATGCTACGGACATATGTCATGTTAAGAGATGCCGACTTCCAATTTCCTTGTGATGTAGGGCTTTTTAAATGTTTGAGAGCATTGGATTTCATGAGGCAACAAGATAAACAGAAAGTTGAGCAGTTGTTTACTTCCCTGGGCAATCTCCAACATCTAAGGTACCTCAACCTCTCATTCACTTTGATTGAAATGTTGCCTGAATCGTTGACTAGCCTCTGCTTTTTACAAACTTTGATACTAGAAGGTTGTAGAGAACTTCGTAAGTTGCCCAAAGAGATGAGCAAATTGACCAACCTCAGATGTTTGGATATAACTGGTTGTGGTAAATTAACTCACATGCCCCCCAAAAATGGGGCAGTTGAGCTTCCTCCAAGAACTAAGCCATTTCATTGTGGGTAGGACCAATGAGATTGCATGCAGTGGCGTAGGAGAGTTGCAAGGTTTGAACCTTAGAGGACATCTAGAAATTAAGAATATAACATATGCTATTGATGTTCCACAAGAAACTCTCATCAACAAACAAAATCTTACTTCTCTTGGTCTAATGTGGAAGCGTTCTAGCGATGTGGAATTTGGTGATTTGGAAGAAGATAGAGAAAGAGAAGTGCTTGAAAAGCAGGTACTTCAGGGCCTCCAACCACATCAAAATCTGAAGAAGTTGAAAATATCTGGCCCCAACTTTCCGAGTTGGATGATGGACACCACTCGCACTAAATTAGTTAGAATCGAATTAGAAGGGTGTTGGAGATGTAGCCACTTGCCACCACTTGGCGAATTGCCCTTTCTCAAAGACCTTATAATTAGAAGATTGAAGAATGTGGAGTGCATTGGTAACGAGTTCTACGGCAATAAAGGATTTCCATCATTAGAAGAACTTAATATTCTTGATATGCAGAAATTGAAGATATGGTCAGGGTTAGAATGGAAGGGCAAGAGGGCATTCCCTAGCCTTTTCAAATTGCATATTTTGGGTTGTCCCATGCTAACTACAGTGGAACTTTTTCCATATATCAAAGATTTGAATGTCGACCAAGGGATGATGCAAAGCCTCAAAAATGGGAAATCGTTTGAGTCTATGCACCAAAAAAATTGTAACCAATCGTCTTTTGTCGATGAAGATCATATAAGAAGCCAGAGCTCTCTTCAAGTGTTGGATATTCAGCATTGCAACCAACTAATCTTTTCAGGCCTAGGGCTTCGTTACCTCAGTTCCCTTAAGTCTCTAACAATACGGGACAGTGATGAGTTTGCACGCGTGGCACATGAATTATCTTTTTTTACCAGCCTTCAACGTCTCTTGTTATCAAAATGTCATGGTTTGACGAGTTTACCAGAGGAGATCAAGAATCTCACATCTCTTCAATCTCTACGTATTGATAATTGCCCTGAGATGGCATCCTTGCCAAGAGAGCTACAACGCCTCTCTGCACTCAAAGAGCTGCATATTGATGGATGTCCTGCATTAGAGATTCGATGTACGAAAGATACAGGTGAGGACTGGGACAAGATCCAACACATCCCTCATATCGAGATTAGGCTTCATCGTATCGCACGAGATTAATAATGGTTAGCCTTCCTACTTATTGTCTTTTTTTCTAAAATAAAATATATTATTTATTTCTAATGCAACTTTTGTTTGTAATTATAGGTAGGAAGAAAAGAGGGGACGAAGGTAGTTGCGATAAAAAAACAAAGCTTAGGAGGCACATGAGTCGAGAGACTTAGGTATGATTATAATTTTCAATACTGCCCTTGTAAAAAATTTATAATCCATGAAGAAATAGAGGCAAAAGGGTTAGGATATTCAATCTCTTTAGTTTGGCATTCTATTAGGAGAAGAGGAAAATCATTTCATAGTATGACTTGTATTATATAATATTATATAGATCATATAACATACATTGTTAATTAAACATCATATATCATGTACTTGGGCAAGCATATTCAAGTCCATGTGGAGGGTATGTGTTCAGGGCCCCACTTGGACTTGTGCCAAGTGGAGGGTGATGGGGCATCTTCTTTCCCTCCTCTTTAGTTTTCATTTTACTTTGAATTTTAAACTTAATTAGCATTACTAACTAATTACTAATCATTAATCTAATTAGAAATTTGGGCATTAATTTTTCTCCTATTGGTTTGACCTAGTTGTGATTGAGAGATGGAGATTTTCCCTCCAAGTGGGCACCCCTTGATCGGTTATAGATGGTGATAGTGTAGAATCTAGGGAGACTAATCTAAGGCTAGGATTTTTGGAGAATTTAAATGAAGCGATGTGATAGGTTTCATTTGTGGCCAAACCCTTTGCTAAGTTAATTAGAAGCCATTTTGACTCGACTAGTTGACTAGACTAGTTGATTATGCTAGGTCTATGTGTTGTGGCGGCTAACATGGGTTTTATGAATTAAATATGACCACAACCATTAACTATTTGATTTATTTAAGCCGTTGGTTCGTGAGTTAAACCCTTTTGTTAGTGGAGATTACAAGGCCTGATTAAATATTTAAAAGGGCCATAACCATCAAACCTTGACTACATGTAATTGGCTAGTTGGTTGATAAGTCTAGGTGTTATTTAGTGGCTAATGTGTTATACTTAATTCCACATTGTCATACTATTAGGTGTTGTTATAGATCTTAGGACACTTTAGAAATTATGTGGACCCCACCTTAGACCTTATGACACTTTAGAAATCATGTGGACCCCACCTTAGATCATAAGATTTAATAATTAACAACTTTAGAATATTAGATGACTAGACTAGTTTCCCTAGTGGGCTTGGTGGGTCAATCTTCACTTAAATGATTAATTGGTTAATAGATTGAGTTTAATTGATTCTAAGATATGGTTAAGAATTAAGATTTTAAAATTAGTAGTGTTTAATAATTATAATTTATTTCTGCAGCATAATTCACATTTTAACACCCTTTTTCTCAAGTGGTTAGTAAACTTCTATAAAAAGCAAGTTTCAATTACTTTCTAAAAATTTATATACATAATGGATGAATTGGTAATAGTGTTATGGACATTATTGTATGTTATATAGCAATCTAATTGTAGTAGGTTTGCATAGCATTCTATTTATGGTAAGTTTTATCTAGCATGTTATTTATGGTAATTTTTGCATGACATTCTATAGACATTGGAAAACTGAAAATGATACACTTGTGTATTGATAATAAGTGATTGTTACACACACTCCATAATATACTGATCAACAAGATTGATTGATCAAAACAGATGAATCACGGGAGTGCATATGAAAGTCATGTGGAATGGGACGCTTGGGGATAAGTATGTATATAATATATTTTGTTCCAATTTGGTCTAAACTAATTAAAATAAAATGAAATGTTAGAAACTTAATGAAAGTAGGGACCCTAGTTTCGGAGCCCCACTGTGTCGTAAAAGCCCCATGGAGGACGTCTTACTATGTGGTGGTGTAGTGCAGTGCAACGCAGTGATTAGTGACTGGTTACCTACGGTGGGTATTCCAAAAATGACCTTTGTCTTGGAGGGGTTAAATTCTGAGACATCCTTCCTGGCCTGAAGTACTTTCCAAGCTTCATAGATGGGTGCACTGTTGGACTGGTCAATGATACAAAGATCCAACTTAGTATAGAAATTGATGTTTTTATAATAATTTTGAAGTGAGTGGTTGACCAATATGAAAGGGAGGGTCCCAAAGTGTTTAAATAGCTAAGCGGCAAGTGAATAATGCTAAGTGTAGTGTTTTGGCACATTATTTTTAATAAGTGGTTCAAGTGTAGTGTTGGGGACCCTAAATCCCTTATTGGGAAGTGATTTATGTTATATGACATTACAAGAAATGTTAGTGTCCAAAATGTTAATTTTATGCAAAGTTTTCACTGTAATAGGGTCCTGTCATTTATTTCATACCATATTTGCATTATCATTATTGTCTTATTCCTTTTTATGATATTTATTATTGTTAGTATTGGTATCTTGCGGAGTACCATTGTGCTCATATATTCCACCACCACATGCAGGAGGGTGAGGAATTGCAAGAGCCTGGGATTGAGGGTGATGAGAACTACGAACTTGTGCCATAGTATGACTATAATGATGCTATTATGGATGGTCAAAATGAAGATGTTTAATCTATTAGGATTTAAGACATTAAAGTTAATTATGTTTATTAGTTTATATTGGGATTGATGTAATTAATTTATCTCGTTTACTTGGTTCACTTGGAATCTTTTTTGGTGATGTAACAATTGATGGATTGTTATATATGGTTATGAGCTTGGCTTACCTAATATATGTATGGACAATGTTGCTTATACATGATTGTTGTTAAAAAAAAAAAAAAAAGAATTAGCCTACTATTTGAACAATTGAGTGGCCATAGCTGATTGGGTCATCTAAAATCATGTCAGATCCATGTTATCGGATCAACTACTCTCTATCTCCATGGTTTACTTCTACTCTCCATCTCCAAGGTTTACTTTCATGATCTTGGCTTCAATAAGTATAAACAAATATTTAGGATGAATAAACTTTTATCATGAAGTATTGATTTGGTTGTAGAGAGTACACTACATAGGCCATCTCACATGATGGTTTTTTCAACCAAACTATCTTTTGTCCTTGTGAACACCAATACCATAACTGAATCTATTTCTTGAATCCCATGATATGGACATATCATAAGCAAGGTGACCCGTGCTTCTTTAAATACTTTCGAATTACAAGGATTAGTCAAGTGTTGTTATGGAAGGTTCCTTCTCTATCACAAAATTATCCGTATCTTCAGCAATATACTAGGGCTCTTTTCTTTTGTTAAGCTTGGCTGCTTGTGAATGAACAGAAATTTGTTATTTATATGAACACCATTGTTCCTTCTTCTATTGTTGTTGGATGTTATGTTTTGATTTCATTGAGCAAATGGATTTCTTTGTTTATTTGTGTATTACTCTTACATAAATGTCGGACTTGGCTCCACAGTAATCCCTTTGGGGAAGTTGTAGTGTTTCATTCATACATGTAGTAGTTCCTCATGACCATTACCATTTCGTGCTTAATGAAACATAAACAATCATTTTAAGGACTTATTTTGTTAGTTTAGATCTTCATGTTGGTTTTTTAATTTTCTTCTATTTAAAAGTTGAAATGTGGTGTGAATAAAAATGCATATTTCCAAAAGAGGCCCACCCGAGTGGTGGCTCGTCAAGGCATGAGGTAACAATTCCTAGGTTTTGGAATTGAATCCCCTGGTGCGTTACTTGGTGCACTTGGAGTTTGGATATTACATGTACTACTAGAGAGTTACACCTTAACCTCTAGAATCAGGTGTAATCCTGGGCATAAGGCCAAAGGCTCCTAGACTGGTCTCTTTAGTATGAAGACGTTAAGGAATTCTTGAAATTCAATTCATGTGAGTATGCTGTTGTTGGTGTGGTTAATCAAAGTGCTGGCCCTTTAGAGAAAGACCGTGTTGAGGGACCTTTGGCTAATTATTCAAATAAAAAAAAAAAAAAGAACATGCTCTAGATTTATGTAAACCTTTCTTTTTTCTGGTAACTAAAAAGGTCGCATATTCTGATAATGCAGGCATTACTTAGCGTCGTACATGCTCAAGTATGATCATGTGCTGGCATCGCAACGAATTTGAATATTAGATAACCATTAAACTTTGAGGGCCAAAAGTAAGAGAGAAAATTTGGCTCGACCTAATAGCAGGACACTCGTTCTGGTACTCCCTTCCACATTGGTGCCTCCTCTACTCCTTTATTATGGGCGACAAAAGGTTCAAAATTTTCATCCACGATCGAACTTGGCCCAATGTTTTGGACCAAAACAAATAGAGACCCAAATTTTAGGGCTTAATTAAACACGGATTGTGAGAAATTTGAGAAAAACAAATGACCTTTTTTCTTTTTTTGAAACCCCAGCTTCGCTGGGACCCTTCTCTTCTTTTCTTTTCTTTTTTTAATTTATTATATAGAGCCCGGCACGCCCGGGAAGGAAGCCCACCGAGGTGGGAAGAAAGCCCGGTACACCCGGTAAGGAAAGCCCACCGAAGTGGGAAAAAAGCCCACATAAACACATGCAGGAATATATAGGGGGAATGTGGGGGTTGAACCCCTAACCTCCCCAATTAAGAACCCAACTCCTTACCAGTGGGGTAAGGAGCGGTTCTTTGATCCTTTGATGTAGTATAGTGTCATTTCACATATTTCAGGCTGTTTGCAAACAAAAGCTCAAGCTTGAAGCAATCAACACAGTTTTGTTATAATGTGTTGTCTAACATATTGATGAATGCACAAAATGCTCAAATTATCTGCAGTAACAGCTAATATTGAGCTTAAATCTTGATTTAGAAGTTGTAAAGAAACTATGATGGCAAAAATTGCTTAAGGTCTACAAGGTCCTTTTAGTTGATGATATACATTTATGCATGTTGTATAAAGAGTTAAAACTACTATGAGAAAGGAAGCTCACAAGATACCATAGAGATTTATTTTGATACCTTATAGCTCGACAATTAGTAAGGATGGAGAGATTGTGAAAGAGGCAGAGTATAAGATAAAGGCGGAAAGGTTGGAGTAGAGACTCGCTTCTAGAGTCCTTTGTGATTAGAGCGCATGCCAACAAGTTTGAAGGAAAAATTTTACAAAGAGAGCTACTAGTTTCAGACTACAAATTGATCTCTGCACACTGAATTATTTTTTATACCACAATACCCATCTAGAAAATTACTTAAAAGGACATCTATCCTACTCTTTGCATCCCCAACTTCTTTCTACCCACCCCCACCCCAACCCCACCCACCGCTGCCTCCTCCAACACCATCGCCGGAAGGGGAGGAGGAGGAGGGAGAGAGGGAGAGGAGGAGAGGAGGAGAGACAGGGAGAGGATGGGAGGCGGCCAAGGAGAGGGAGAGAGACTGAGAGAGACTGAGAGAGGGCGAGCAGGCGCGGGCGGAGGCAAAAGATAGACGGAGTGTAGAGAAAAGTTGAGAGAGTAGAACTTAAGGTATTTTGGGCAAAACAAGGTGTTCATAGAGTAAGTATGGAGAGTGTAAAGAGTACCAGTGTGGAGAAAGCAAATACCATGTGTATTTATCATTTTTTTTTACAAAACAACAATGAGACCAGTTACGACCTATGGAGCAAAATATTGGTGGATGTGTACTAAAACTAGGGATAGTATTAGAAACATGAGCTTTCAAGAGCATTTAGGAGTCACATCAAAAGATGATAAAATAAAAGAAAACCATTTAAAATGATTTCAACATGTCCAACACAGGCCCGCGGAAGTGATGAGGAGGAAAAGTTTTTCAATACAGGTTAATGACCCACAAAGGGAAAGCGATAGACTAAAGAGGATGTAGATGAATCTAGTAAGATTGGTCTTAAGAAGAGCTAACCTATTGAAAGATTTGGCTAGAATAGATCGAAACGGAGAAACAAAATTTTCATGTCGCAGACCCCAACATAATTAGGACATGGCTTCGATGAAGATGATGAAACAAATTACAGATCCTTTAAAAAAAACCTAAAACCATTTTTTTTTACCCTTTTTTTTTTTTTTTTTTTTTTTTTGCCCCCTTCTCCGCAAGACAAGCCTGCAAAATAGGAGCTTGAGCTGAGCCTGAAAAGCTCAAAATCTAGCTTGGTTCACCGACAGCCCTGTCTAAGTAGATGCTGATGGCAAGCATCTAAGATTTCATAGTAAGGCATCTTATTTGAAAACAAGAGAGCAAGATGGAATGTGATAGAAATTAATGGTATTTCAAATAATGAAAATGTAGAAATCATTAAATAGACTCAACAAAATTTCAGTACTCTTTTATTGGAAGGGCCAGGTCTGCATTTGGTCATTAGCTCGATGTCAACCTAAAAATACAAACAAGACCTACGCTACACCTGCTTGATTATTCTCATCCCACCTCTCTCTGCCAGCTCCTAGGCCTCTCTCCTGAGAGGAGAAAAAAAGTATCAGTATATATAATGAAAAGTGCCCCCTAAAGAATCAGTGAAATTACTGGCCCTCAAACCCTCACCAGTAGCAATTGGTATATCAATGCACCTAAGATTATATGGGAAACAGCATACTGAAGAGATGCATCTTAGCACTCCAAACACACAACAGGCACCACAAATCCACCCACAAATTATAAATGAGAGAACACCACCCTTAAATCTCAACGTAATGGGGTTCATGACTTCTTACCAGACCTTTGTCTATAGAATACATAGGAGATCATATAATGCAGAAACAGAAAATCCTACTTACCTTGAGCCAAGCCCCAAGTACATGAGATCCAAGAAAACTTAATTGGTCTCTGTTTCAGTGCCTCTGACAATATGCAGGTTAAATCCTCCCATGATGATGCCACAGCCACTTGTATTAGATGTAAGAAAGAACACCACTCTGGTGGATGGTGTTTCACAAGGCTTCTGTAAAGAAGAGAGAGCCACAAGCCCAATTTATACATACTCTAATCAGTCCCCTACCATCAAGGAAATTACCCAAGCACACTTCAGTTTTCCCCACTTTCAAACCTGATTCAGAGATCCACCACACTGGATTTATATAACCAAAATTCCACATTTACTCGTGCACCACTTATT
Organism: Camphora micrantha; assembly: GCA_003546025.1. Classification (NCBI taxonomy): domain Eukaryota; kingdom Viridiplantae; phylum Streptophyta; class Magnoliopsida; order Laurales; family Lauraceae; genus Camphora; species Camphora micrantha. The sequence continues at coordinate 14,097,149 of QPKB01000002.1, forward strand.
ATCAGATGACAAGAAGTTTGTTTCATGATGGAAATAATTTCTAAGGGATGCAGCATTAACAGTTAGTTTACAAAGCAAAATGTTATAAACATATTATCTCAATGGATGGAGAGGGGCGTGATAATCATTTAACTGCTAAAAGCACATAGTAAAACAAATGTTGAGTGGGCAACCATGCCATCAATTCCAAGGTTAAACACACAACTTGTAGCAGCAATATAATTTAACAAATATGGACTCAAAACAAGCCGCTCATTTGAGAAGATATTTTTCAGTTGGATATGTTGTGCTTCACAGGGAAACCAATTTTCATGGGCAACAAGCTGCTCATTTGAGAAGATATTTTTCAGTTGGATATGTTGTGCTTCACATGGAAACCAATTTTCATGGGCAATATATCTTGTTTGGAAAAATCAATCAAGGCTTCTTTCACCCATGATTTGCCAAGAGAAAACAATGCTGAACAACAAAATTCATTGCTAACACTTCCCACTCCATCTTCCCATGAGAGCATTTGAAAAGCACATGCATCCGTAGAAAATCTCGGTTCCGTTTTTTTAGACAGTTGTTCTCAAGGCCATTAAATCATTTTTCCTTTCTCCTCCTGTCCCTGTCCCTCTCTCTGGACTTATCATGGTCATCCCTCTCCCTACTCCCGCTCTTCTCACGCTCCCTCCCCCTTTCACTGTCTGGCTCACGGGCTTTATCACGGTGTCTGTCTCGGTCCCTGTCCCCATCAGTGTCCCTATCCCTGTCTCTGATTGATGACTTGCGTTGTGGACTACGACTTCGACTATGGCTACGATGCCGCTTCCGTGAAGAATCACGGCTTTCATCATGTTTATCCTTCCTCTCTAGAGATGTCCGCTCTACAATTTCAAAATTAGAAAATATATGAGCATGCACAATGGCCAAATTTAATCAACTATAGACAATCAAACCTCACACAATAATACTGCCAAGTTTTGTTGATGGCTTAACTGAGTCAAGAATCATAATAACATCCATTAACTCAGCAACAATTAGGCAAAGGATCATGATAGATCCCATTCACCCAACCACAGTCGAGATTGTTCAGATAAGCCTGATATTGCAACATGTAAATATAATATAATTTTAGTTTTCAACTATTTAGCAGAAGCCAAAAGCATAGCAATGTTGGAGCTCTCCATATAGAAAGTACAATAGAGTATACTAGGAGGAGAGTGATGCACTTTTCTGTTGATTTAATATTTAAGGGTTTCCCAAAAAGTCACAAGTTTTGACTTACGTGCAACATGCTTGTTATTCCCTAGAACATCTTCTGCAGAATCAGATAGGCCAAATTCTGATTGCAGACGTCTACGGTAACTTGAAACTTTCCGTTCAATTTCCTCTGAGCTTCTGATGCCCCGCTCTTCAAGAGACTCACGGTACTCTATCACAGAGACCTCTAGACGCCGTAATTTTTGCCTGTAGAACAAAAGCTTAGTCAATCCCCCAATTCCACAGACAGTAACATATTCCAGCTACATTTTTATATATCAGAACTAAGGTTCATCTATGCAACTTCGAGTCACCCAGTTGAACGCACACCCCTTTATTTTGTATGGGGTCGAAAACTAAGGAACACGGTATCCCACCCAAAGTTTTGAAACTCAGTGAGGTCCAAAGTCACCTTCTTCGAGTCATTGGTTTCAAAAGCAGGCTATCAAGTCACTTGGACTCAGCTGAACATCATGCATATCAGCTGAATCTTGGTGCAACTTGGCTAGCTCATGTACTAAAGAGGTGACTGAAATGAAGATTTGAATCCATGATCCCTCCCCTGCGACTTTGATTGTTGCACTGTTCAAAACAATGTGCAATGAATAGTCATGCATTCTAGGGCTATATTCACACCCATAGCAAATTGGAGTGCAAGTTAAACATAGAGGAATTCATTATGTCTAACCCAGATTGATTGGAAAAGGTTATGATGATGATGACTGGTTTCTGGTACATCCAAATGCACCATAAGGTTTCCATGACTTGAAATATGTTACAACCTGTGTTCTTCGCTCGTGCTACTGTCCAGATGAGTAGGAACACTTGTATCAGTGCCCACCTCCTGCTCATCAGCCTTGCCTGCACCACCACCGGCATTTTCACTTCCAGATGATGAGTAGCTTAAACCCAGACCATGAACATCTTTTCTTTCATCATCACTAACATCATCCTCACGAGCCCATTTAGAAGCCGGCAAAACAGGATCAGATTTTCTATTCTTTGAGAAGGCTTTTAGTTCAGGTTGTGGAATTGCAAGTGTGGGAGCCAAAGGTGCAGAAAAACCTTTATCTTGCAATTTTGACACTTCATCCCCATATCGACTCCATCCCGATGACCCTGATGGCTCCAGTCCAAGCTCATTCTCTCTACTACTGGCAATATTTGCATTCCAGATGCTTTCATCTCTTGAATACTTAGTGGAGTTAGACTGACTTTGTCCATACTTCATATCATCCTCTCGCTCATATACCCTCTGTTTTTCTGCCTCTTCCAGACTAAGCAATCTGGAAACCATCATCTCCCTCCCCCCACAGAGGGATAGTCCATTATGTCTGCAGCGTCTTTCCAGCTCAGCTAGGGGAAGATTTAGCAGCTCCTTCATAGCTGCCCCTTTCCCCATTGCTAATGCAGCATCTTGATTGAGCTTACCTCCATCAGTGGTAACTTCAGAGCTGGTTTTCTTTTCAATTTCCGGTGCATCTCCACATATGGAATGAAATGGAATGACACCTGAGTTACTCGATCGAAGAAAAGTTGCACGCAGTCCATTCACATATGCATCTGAAAAGAGAAACCAGTCGGACCACACTTGGAGAACCTTCAGAACACGTTCCTAGAGTATCCAAAAAAGGTAAAACCATGTTACAGAAAATTCATAGAAACCGGCTAGTAAAACAGGTATTTTACTACTGCATGATGCACAAATGAAAAAATTAAAATTCTTTTTGCTTGACCCAGCAATAGCATAGGTGGAAACCACCTTTCAATAACACAAGCCTTTCATTTGATGGGGCTAGCCTTTGACCTTCTACTCAATATCTCCCCCAACAGACAATTCTACACATCCAACGAAACTGAAGTAAAAACAATCAAATAATCCATCCAAATGGGAACAATTGATGGGGAGGTTTTTTGTGATGTCTTCCACCACAAGGCTCAGCATACACACAATGTTGCTCACCCAAAAGCAAACTCAACATGTACAGCTGATTGAGTCAAATAAAATGCTCGACTGATCACTGTATATTTCATTCTGACAAAACCCAGCAACAAATGCCAAGTACAAGTCTCAGACTTTCACATGCGAACTTACTTTGAGGGCCTCTGCCGTGATCCTTCCAGTTATACTGCGATACAAGTCATTGAAGCTCTCCATTATGTCAGGAAGGCTAGCTTCGAATTTCGTACGATAAGCGGAAGCATTCTTTACAGGAGCGCTACTGTTGTGAAGTATATCAGAGACGAGCATAAGTCTAGCAACTTTGGTTGGTATCGGTGTTTCTTTAAGGGTCAATGATTCAGTAAGAACCTCAACTACCTGCAGATATGAGAAGCGCATGAACTGAGTAATTCTTGTAAACAAACCCAGTTTTAGAGTTATCTTAATTTCTTCTGATTTCTTTGACACTATTCAACCAATAAGATTAATTGAACTAATAGGGATATGATGCTCAAATACGGCATGAATATGGAAAGCGCACACCATTGATACAGCAGGAACATGGACTCTACACAAAAAAGTATCGGATACGATACAGTATGTGTTTGTATTTCATTTTGAAGCACCTATGTATCATATAAATAGAGTATGCCATGAAAGAGAACGTCAAAGAATCAAAGGAAAAATGGTTTAAAATGATAATTTCTCAAAATTAAAAGAAATAAAAAAAAGGAAAGAAAAAAACTGCCATAGTACAACAAGTCTATACTTGAGGGCCGAGTTCTCATCAAGGGAAGATTGTTGGATCAAACCCGGAGGGTGTGATTGACGCACAGACCAAACATCACTCAAGATAAGAGCCATATTCAATTTGGTTAGAGTGTTCCTCAAATGAAATTGAAGTCAAGGAGATCACTTTAATCCGATAGATCTGCATGACACTTGAGCAAGAATTCATGGGGTAAGGTTACTACAGAGATCTGTGTTTAGAAGTGGGTCACCGCAGTGCAAATTTGCTAGACAGTGCCACAACTGTAATACTGTTGACGAAATTGGATCATTCCACTCTCGTGCACATGAAAAACGTCCATATGAAACCAAGGACGCAACAGAAGTCAATCCACTTGAATTCTATTTTTGTCAAGCCTCTCAAAGTCATATCATAAAAGTACGTTGTTGACCAAGATCTGACCCCTTTAATGCTCATGGGATTAAATATCACCCCGATCAGAATAATTTACCAATGGACTAAATCGGGCCATTCTTTCACAGTCTGGTCTGGTCATTGTCCCACTAAAATATGAGAAAATCATATCATGACTAATTAAGGCTGATTTAAACCCTTGGTGAATCTCAATCCAACCAAAATGAAATTCAAGCCTAATGACCATCTCTTAAGACTGCAGTAAGGTAAAAGTCGTTTTGTGGGGCACTCAAGAAAACCCATACTGTTAATGGAAAGTGGGATTAGACTTTAGAGGCATGTAACAAAGCTGGTATATGGGCTAAAACCCACCTAAATACAGTGATCATAACCATCCCTTCAGGACCATTCAAATGAATGATTAAAACTTATTTGAAAATAAAAATAAAACCTAGAACAATTTCTTACAAAGTGAGAAATCAGTTCAAACTATGACATCAGCATTACCTCTCCAGCTGCATCAGCATTATCCAAGGAAAAACCCATGGCATCTTTTATCTGGCTCCGCTCCAAAGTCAGAGCCCGCAACATATCTTCAAATTCATCCCGTTGTGAATCTGTAAGAGTGCGCTCCAATTCCACACGCTGCGAAGAAGGTTTACAAGGAGAAAAGAAGTGAAATCAAAGTAAGTTCCGACAATGACCATGCTTTAGGTTCCATATGGACTCTTGCATTTTGAAAATGAGAAAAATCCTCTCTTGATTAACAGGTTTTCACATTGAAAATCCAGAAAACAAGGAAAGCACTTGAAGAGGCAATTAGAAAAAAGCCAAATGCATCCTTTAGGGGTCATTTGTCAATTTCATATTTGAAAGGAAAGTGGTTGACATATGTAAATGACTCCCCTGTGAAACATTTTCTTATGCAATTGAGCCACATGTGAAACACTTCCAATTTTTTGTCCTTTTCACACCACTTCACATGTGAATCATTGTGGATCCGACGGTTCAAATATTTTTCACAAAAATTTCAGTATTTTTACAATTATCTTAAAATATATGATGAATAAAGGCATGAGACTCGAACCCCTAGGGAAAAATGGCATTCTAAAGAGTTTGGACTATTTGGATAGTAAAGATGGGCCCCACAGAATTCATAATTACAAATTTTCAGTTTTAGCCTTCTTTGTAAATATCTAAAAATCCGTGTGGAATTTAGACATGAAATTTGGTCCCATGGCCCTTATGGTCATTTTAGAGAGGTTAAACGGTTCAGATCATAATTGTGGAGGCCCACGTGCATAGAAAACAGCAAAAAAACCAGATTGGGTTCTATGGATGTGAAAACAGTGTATAAAAACAATAGATACATCCAACAGTTGTACGTTTTTTTGCATATATCTCACAATCCATGATAGCTAAGATGTGAGATTTGATCCCATAGCCGAAACTGGCCTTTTAAAGAGTTTGAACGGTTCGGATCATGACATGGGGCCAGATTCCCAGACGGCCATTTTTTACGTCTGAATATTTTTTTTTAAATATCTCAAAATCTCAGATGAATCAACAATAGAAAATTGGTCCCCTGGCAGTAATTTATCTTCTGAAGAGCTTAAACGGTTCACATTGGACTTTTGTGGCTCACATAAGTTTAAAAATGGAAAAAAACAGTGACGGGCGGTGAGGACTCCCAATCACTGTAGTTCCACCTAATAACAGTAACATGTGCATTAGTTTACCATCTCATGAGGTGTGGAAATTTTGGGCTCAAAATCAGCCCATTTTCACACCCAGTTTTCACATCTCATGCATAAATCATCCCAAATAAACATAAACATGCACAACCATTACGCATGTGAAGCTACCATTACGCATGTGAAACTGGCTGCAAACAATCGAACCCCTAGGTTAATGATGAAATTGCCTAATAATAGATGCATTTTATGGAACAGGAATTAAGTTGTCCGCAATAGGAAATTCTTATGCTACTCAAACAAGGTAAGTCACCTAAGTGGAAGACTCACTTGACCCCAAACGTTTACGAGAAAGACTGGAAAATAATCATATTTTTACTACAAAAAAAAAAAAAAAAACACATTACCATATAAGTTTTACACATCTGATTACAGATGGCAGGGAACAAAAGTGCAATCTCGCAATTGCAACACTTCAAACCTTGCCACCACCTACGGGTTCAACAACAGATTTTTACTCAATTTCCAACTGTCTTTAAAATTCATTTCAGTTTTTAATATAGAGCTGAGCCACATCCAATATGGACCCCATGCCTAAGGTGGATACAAACAACATAGAAACCATGTGTGAGATTAAGGACTCGTACCATAGGATATTAAACTTTTCTACAAGGAAAACTTACCCTGCTTCTTCCTGCAGCAAACGTAGTACTAGTTTCTTTCTCATGCTCTGGGCTCTTGATAATTGGTAGAGAGGGCGGTATCCATCTAAATGATACATCACAACAAAGTAGATCATAAACAAGGAAAAATTCAGTCACAAGGTGGAACTAGTTCTTGACCAAAACCTAGTTAACTCACTAAAAACCAGTTCATGTTGACCGAGTTTGACTGAATTATACAATTTCCTAATAATTAAGCTCTATAGATAAATAAACATATATACACCTCATTATGTATTAAAGAAAACATAATGCACAATTTACTCTTTATCTGCGAAACAGCATGTTAAAAGCAACAAAGCATGAAAAAACCAATCAAACGTATTTAACTGATTTTGAAAGACGAGACACCCCGATGGATAAGGGTGTCTCATCTCACACAGCTGCCCAGAGTTTTTCACAAAACCACTGTACCACTCACCCGCGCGCGCGCGCACACACACACACATATATATATATGGGAGATGCTCCTATGAGATCATCTCTCACCTTACTATGAGAGAAAAAGGTGGGGGCCCTCACAATTAAGTTATTGGCATTAGATATGGATGTGAAGGCCCCCACCCTATCTCTTATATAAGGTGAGAGATATCTCTCATAGGAGCATCTCCCATATATAAATAATTGATTTTACCATTCAAAAGAATGAATTTAACTGATTTTGAGATTTAATAGTACAAAAAACAACAAAAAAAGTTCCAAATGGTCTTCTCAAAATAATTGGTACTAGAATTTCCAAAAAAAGAAAAATTCTTTGTAAATCCCTTTAATGGCAATAGCCCTCGTAAATCTATGGAGGTTGGGACTTATTTTTTTACAGAAATTTTAGAGAGATGAGATCATCTCAACTGCGCTTACTGTTGAAGAGAGTTGCCAGAGAAGCAGTGCGAGATTTCTTCTCTAATATCCGATCTCTTATTTTTCTTTGCTTTTGCCATTCGTAAGCCGATCTTTTGGAATCCACACACGAGAGAGAGAGAGAGAGAGAGAGAGAGAGAGAGAGAGAGCTACTGACACCCTAGTTGATGGTGCTCTTATCTAGACATATGGCCACTAGAGCTACTGACACCCTAGTTGATGGTGCTCTTATCTAGACATATGGCCACTAGATCGGAAGTAATCCCTCAACTAGGGAACTCCGATTTAGATGAAGATTGTTGCAGACAACATGAACCAAGGAACATGAAATAGAGTAGCTTTGATACATGACAAACTTAGAATTGTAGTAAAATTGCAATATCCTCTTCGAGGGAGTGCCCTTTATTCATATTAATGTTCTAATGTTAAAAATTACATGTAAACCTTTAAGGTTTTTAAAGGAAGGATGTGTACAAGGACTGATTAGGAAGAACTAATTCACAAGTAGCTATCTAGAGGGACTAGTCCTGTTACAGAGGTCTATGCTCTGGCAGTTGTACTAGAATTAGCACTCTTCACAGCCAATATGCCTCAGGTACAAGAAAAAATAAACTGACAAAGTACAATGCTATAATTGCAA
>QPKB01000002.1:14105493-14174601 GCA_003546025.1 Camphora micrantha
TGTGGCACCCTATGTGCCCAAGGCCCGCTTACCCTTCTTGCTTGGCCGACCCTTCTCCTTTTGGGAAAAAGAGTACAAATATGGAGGAGATGCTTGAGATTTTTAAGCAAGTAAGATTTACTTGCCACTCTTGATGCAGTCAAGCAAATCCCTTCATATGCCAAATTCTTTGAAAGACCTTTGCACTCAAAAGCGTAAAGCTAAAACTCATGTGTCAAAGAAGGTCTTTCTGACAGAGCAAGTGAGCTCGATTCTCCAGCACCAAACTGCACCTAAGTTCAAAGATCCTGGAGCCCCCACAATTTCTTGTGTCATTGGTAATCACATCATTGAGAGGGCGCTCCTTGACTTGGGGGGCAAGTGTCAATTTATTGCCCTACTCTGTCTATAAGCAATTTGGGTTAGGTGAGTTGAAGCCTACGACGGTGTCTTTGCAGTTAGCTGACAGATCCGTCAAGATACCTCGTGGGATCATTGAGGATGTTTTGGTGAAAGTAGACAAATTCTACTTTCCAGTTGATTTTTTTGGTTTTAGACATGGAGCCCGTTCATGACCCTAAGCGTCAGATTCCCATCATCTTAGGTCGACCCTTCTTAGCTACTGCTCATGCTTGTATTTAATTGTCGAACCGGAGTGATGGATATTTCTTTTGGAAATATGACAGTGCGGCTCAATGTTTTCAATGCGTCACAACAACCTCCGCATGAGGAGGATTGTTTTTCGATGGATATGCTAGAAGGGATAGTTGAGGAATCTCTCCCTCAAATATTGATTGAGGATCCTTTGGAGAGATGTTTGACTTACTTTGATCGTGATGGTTTTGATATTGACGGTTCTATTGAGGAAGTCAATTCATTGCTTGACTGTTCTCCTTCTATAGACTATCCTCCTTGGAAGTCTAGACCGGAACCCCTTCCTAATCTTGCGAGCACTCCTGCTCCTCCATCATTAGAGATTCCTCAAAGCTTGAGTTGAAGCCGCTCCTGGATACTCTTAAGTATTCGTTCTTGGGACCCGATGACACTCCTCCTATTATCATTGCTTCCAATCTTCCAAGTGAGCAAGAGTGTCGTCTTCTTGAGGTTCTTAGGGAGCACAAGGGTGCTATAGGTTGGTCCGTAGCTGATTTGAAAGGGATTGATCCATCTATTTGTATGCACCGCATTCATTTAGAGGATGATGCAAAGCCATCTCGAGAAATGCAGAGAAGGCTTAATCCCAACATGAAGGAGGTTGTTATGAAGGAGGTTGTGAAGTTGTTAGATGCGGGTATTATTTACCCCATTTCTGATAGTAAGTGGGTGAGTCCGACCCAAGTGGTACCAAAGAAGTCTGGTATCACTGTTGTTGAGAGTGAAAAGGGTGAGCTTGTCCCTATGCGTACCACCACTGGGTGGAGAGTTTGTATTGATTATCGCAAGCTCAACTCTATGACCCGGAAAGACCACTTTCCTCTCCCATTCATTGATCAAATCTTGGAGAGGTTAGCGGGTCAATGCTATTATTGCTTTCTTGATGGTTATTCTGGATATAACCAAATTGCGGTCTTTCCGGAAGATCAGGAGAAGACCACTTTCACTTGTCCATTTGGCACATATGCATATCGCCGCATGCCTTTTGGATTGTGCAATGCACCCGCAACCTTTCAGAGGTGCATGATGTCTATCTTCTCCGATATGGTAGAGAAATTTTTAGAAGTCTTCATGGATGACTTCTCTGTTTTTGGCCCCTCGTTTGATGATTGTCTCCACAACTTGACCAAAGTTTTGAAGCGTTGCAAGGAGACAAATCTTGTGCTTAGTTGGGAAAAGAGCCATTTTATGGTTCAAGAGGGGATTGTGTTGGGACATATTGTGTCCAAGAGAGGGATTGAGGTCGATAAGGCCAAAGTCCATCTCATTGCTAAGCTTCCGCATCCTGCTACGGTCAAGCAAGTTCGATCGTTTTTAGGACATGCGGGTTTCTATCGTCGGTTTATCAAAGACTTCAGTAAGATCTCTAGGCCCTTGTGCAATCTACTTGCCAAGGATACTCCATTTGTCTTTGATAGTGCATGTGTGGAGGCTTTTGAAAAGCTTCGTGACTCTCTTTCCTCCGCCCCAATCATGCAACCACCCAAGTGGTCCCTTCCTTTTGAAATTATGTGTGACGCTTCTGACTATGCAGTTGGAGCTGTCTTGGGACAAAGAGTAGACAAAGTTCCATATGCTATTTACTATGCGAGTAAAACTCTTCATGATGCTCAGTTGAATTACACCACCACAGAGAAAGAGTTACTCGCTGTAGTCTTTGCTTTGGACAAGTTTCGTTCCTACCTCCTTGGTTCTAAGGTTGTTGTCTTTACCGACCATGCTGCTTTGCGGCATTTGCTAACCAAGAAAGAGACCAAGCCGAGATTGATTAGGTGGATTTTGTTGCTTCAAGAGTTTCATTTAGAAATTCGGGACACAAAAGGTTCCGAAAATGTCGTAGCCGACCACCTGTCCCGCATTCTTGTTGAGCACACGAGTGACACTCAACCATTGCATGACTCGTTTCCTGACGAGCACCTCGTTTCAGTGTCATTAATGAAACCTCCTTGGTTTTCTCATACTGTGAACTATCTTGCAGTCGGGCAAATTCCTCCCAATGGTCCAAACAGGACAAAGACCGATTTTTCTCGCAAGTAAAGTTCTTTTATTGGGAGGATCCTGTGCTTTTCAAGTATTGCTCTGACCAAGTTATCCGTCGTTGTGTTCCAGAGAGTGAGTTTCATAGCATTCTTAATTTCTGTCATTCTTCAGCTTGTGGTGGCCATTTTAGTGGTCGCAAGACGGCAGCGAAAGTCTTGCAGAGTGGGTTCTATTGGCCCACTCTATTCAAGGATGCATACAATTTTTGCAAGACTTGCATTCATTGTCAGCAAATGGGGACAATGTCTCGTCGAGATATGATGCCTCTTACCCCAATCTTAGTTGTGGAGATTTTTGATGTATGGGGTATTGATTTCATGGGACCGTTTCCATCGTCGTTTGGTTTTGAATAAATTTTGTTAGCGGTGGATTACGTGTCCAAGTGGATTGAGGCTGTGGCAACCCAAACCAATGATCACAAAGTGGTGGTCAAATTCATTCAAGAGAATATCTTTTCTCGGTTTGGTATGCCACGGGCGATTATTAGTGATGGAGGGTCCCATTTCTGTAATAGACCCTTTGCAATCTTGCTTCAAAAATATTCCATCACTCACAACGTCGCCACCCCTTACCATCCTCAGACTAGTGGGCAAGTTGAAGTGTCAAATAGGGAGGTCAAGTCAATTCTTGAGAAAACGGTACGGCCTGATAGAAAGGATTGGTCCTTTGCGTTTGAATGATGCTTTGTGGGCATATCGTACCGCATATAAGACCCCTATTGGCATGTCTCCTTACCGATTGGTTTTCGGTAAAGCTTGTCATCTCCCGGTGGAGCTAGAGCACAAGGCCATGTGGGCCATTAAGATGTTCAACTTTGATATGCTTGTTGCCGGCTCTAACCGAAAGCTCCACCTCAATGAGTTAGAGGAGCTTAGGAATGATGCGTATGAGAGTTCTCGTATTTACAAGGCTCGGACCAAGGCGCTCCATGATTCTCACATTAATCGCAAGTCCTTTGAGCCCGGTCAAAAGGTGTGGTTGTTCAACTCTAAGTTACGATTGTTTCCTGGGAAATTACGGTCTTGATGGGATGGTCCGTATGTGGTTGTCCAATCTTGGTCTCATGGTGCGGTAGAAATTCATAACCCTCGGAGTGGCCAAACTTTCAAAGTTAATGGCCAAAGGTTGAAATTGTTTGTTGAAGGTGTGGAGGAAGGGAATTTGATTGAGGAGATTGATCTTGCAGACCCGGTTTATGTTAATTGATTTTTCTCCTCTTGCTGTGTCTGGCTGAAGACATTAAACTTAGCTCTTTTGGGAGGAAACCCAAATTTTTTTGTGATTTTTTTTAATTGAGTTTTTAGTGTTTTAAAAGTGTTTAGTATTTATTTTATTCCTTTTGTTTAGTATCAGTTCATCAAGACGCCCACCCAGCGTGCTCAAGCATGGCCTCTGCCCTTTGCCAATTTGATCTCTATACTGCTTCGATCTGATAGATATGTCATTCCTCCTACGGAACCGTCTGATTCTACTTGTGTTCATTATGGTCAGCATCTCTGGGCTGTCGGTTGGTGTAGATTGGTTCGGGAAAGTGGGCACCATCCTCGGTTATCCCACCCACTTGTTTGGCTTAGTACCCCTGTTGAGATTCCTCCCTCCACATCTACTGGACCTTCATCTCCTCCCATTTCACCTCCAATTTCGCTTCGTACCACCTCGGCGGATAGACCACATTCGGACTATAGTCGTCTTGAGCAGAGGTTTGATGCATTTGAGGCCCAGTATCAGCTTGATAACGCAGAGACTCATCGCCTTCTTCAGGCTATTCTTGCTGCTCAGCACCCGCATTCTGATTCACCGGGCTCTTTGCCCCCTTAGTTCTCTCCACTCAGGTGCCCTCCTTCCTTTTACTTCTTTTGTTTTATTTCATGTTTTTTTTTTATGTTGTGTCCCCTCGCGGACAAGGTGACATATAAGTTGGGGGGGGGAGTTGCCATTATTTTGCCTACTTGAGCTCAATATACTTCATGATTAACACTCATTTGTTTAAGCTAATATGTGTATTTTTGAGCTTGCATGAGAATCATTATCATAGTTGTGCACTGTTAGTGATTCGTTTTTTCCCCGGTTTTCATCATTGGAGATAAATTGGGTTGCTACTCCTGTGACTCCGTGGTTTGATGGTTAGGCTTTGAGATTCTCATATCATAATTGCATTAACTGAGACTTATAACCCATGTTATGTTAGATTTGAGCTTGAACTTTATTCTGAGGATTATACAGTTGCATATTCATTCCATTAACTGCCATTGTCACATGTTCAAGGTCGGTCAATCTAGATGTCAGATGACACTTCGTACTTTTGGGGAATGAAACTAGGCCATCTTTTCTACTTTGAGCCTGTTCGTTTGTTTCTTGCATCCACACATTATTTACCTGATAGGAACCAAGTTGAGCCTTCATTGCATATCCTTCTTTTCATAGCCCGTCGCCTCGCATTGGGTGAAGAAGTTGGGTAACTTTTTGAGGACTTGGTGATTTGAAAGTATAGAAGTGACGATGTAATGTTATTTGGTAATTGTTCTTGTTTTTATTGTCATTGTTTTTTTCTAGTCAAAAAAAAAAAAAAAAAAACCAGAATGAAAAGTGCTCGCTAGGTTGGACATCCAAAAGATAACCTAGGCAAAAGTGAGAGCAAAAAGAAAAAAAAAAAAAAAAAAAAACGTTTCGATTCATTTGTTTTTCTTTTCTTTTTGTTTGCTCAAGTAGAAGATTGTAAGTAGTTTGGAATTGCTTCATTTGGAGTGTGGGAGTGGTGATGAAATGTTCAAAAGAGATGATGAGTTTGAAAAAAACTGCAGCTTGTTCACTTCAGCTTCTTCACTCATTTCATGAGATGGTGATTCGTCTACCTTTACTTTATCCTTGACCCTGACCTACGTTACAGCCGGAATAAAGACTTAGCTGACCCCAAAGGTGTAGTAGTTGATGATTGAGGATGTGACTGTAGTGAACCTGTGACTTGGAGAGTTGATTTCTCGTAGTGAACCCTTATTTTTTCCTCTCTATGATGTTCTTGTTGAGCTTTCATTCATATTTGCATGTGGATTATTTGTTTGTACTCAACATTTATTCTATCCACGTGTATGAGAGAATACATATACATCCCATCTCTGTGAGCTTCATTTGTGAGTGATATCTTTTGGTGAGATTTGAAGTCAAAGTAATGCTTGTTTGAAAAAGGAGTCTCATTGCCTAAACATCTTGTTGTGGTTGTTACTTTGGTGCACAGTAATTCTATCTGGTTATGAACACTTGGGGATTCACGGGTTGCTTTTAGTGATATTATTGATACATTGCTTCAATTGTAGTTCAGATACACATTCACTAAGCTTCATTTTGTTGATTGTGGAGTATATTGTGTTCAAGTTGGGGGGTGATAGAATTTTGTGGGTAGATTCACTGCAAACCCTCACGAGACTATAACTCGTCCACTAGGGTAACCTAGGGGTTTAAAGCCTTATTGCATATGGTAAATGCAATCGTGTATTCCACGAAAGAGGATTTAGTCTCTTGTTTCCTTGGCTTTGCTCGAGGACTAGCAAAGTGTAAGTTGGGGGTGTGATAACTGGTTAAAAAGTGCATATTTATTATGTTAATCCGAGATATTCTTGCACTTTTATTATTTTATTTTCTTCAATTTATATGCATTTGCTAGTTAATTCTTGTTTCATCTTTTTGCAGAGAAAGCTTGACAAAGTTGATGATTTAATGGTGGAATTGGAGCAAAAGAAGAATATTGGGCTTTGAAGTGCTAAAATAAATGGAAAACAAGTGGTTATGATTTAGAAGAAAGGCTTGACCCATATGTTAGTAGATTAGGGCCTGTTTTAGCATAAAAGAGCCCAATTTGGAGCCTTTTATCACCCTTCCTTGGGCCCCTTTTTATTAATTACGGGATTTTCATTGATTCTCTCTGAAGAGATAAGATGAGAAGGTTTTTAACGGGAGGAGGGAGATTAGGAGTGAAAGGGGGGATCTACCATGGGGGGGTTCGATTCTGAAAGAGGAAGGAGAGAAAGAGAAAGAGGAGGAAGGAGAAGAGGAAGACAACTCAAAAGAAGAAGATGAAGAACTCCATGGCTATGGTGTTCTCCTCTTCCACCATCATGGGCTAAGCTTCTCATATTCCTAGGGTTTAGATGAAACCCTAGTCAAGTAACTTTATTTTTTTTGTATTTAATTTTTGGAGTAATTACATTGGGATGTTGATTGTATAACATTGAGATTTATTGCAATCAATTATTTTATTTTCTTTTCACATGTTCAATTTCTGTGATTTTGCATATGTGGTTATACAATGGTGATTCTTATACATACACCAAAACCGTAGGACGAGTTATAACTTAGGAAAACGAGTCGTGTCTATGACAGTAGAAGTAGCGTAGACGGTTCGTATTATCCAAAGATAATTCGTACTTAGGGTTTTGGTGCGTGATTTTCTTGGTGATTGTATTTTGGCTTGTAGCTAAAATACATCTTTACATCCTAATATAATAACCAGAAATTAATACAATTGAAGATAGTTGCAAGATTAGTGGTGAATTCGACAGCCCTAGGAATTCCTTTTTCAACTTGTTCATCATTTGATTTAATTATAATTTTGCTTTAGTTTCAGTTCTCAGTTATTTTAGAAAATTCAACAATCAATCACTCTTTTTGGAATTAAAATTATATTCAACCTTGGTTTTTAAACAATTAGCAATCTCTGTGGGTTCGACCCTTACTCTACTACTATACCAGTAGTTTAGTTTGGTAATTTGATTGATTTCCCACGACAGATCAGATACCCTCACCTTATATGAGAGATAGGGTCATATCCATATACAATGCCAACAACTTAAATGTGAGAGTCCTCACCTTTATCTCTCATAGTAAGGTGAGAGATGCTCTCATAGGAGCATCTCCCATATATATATATATATATATATGTGTGTGTGTGTGCGCGCGCTAGACGGCTGAGTGGTACAGTAGTTTTGTGAAAAACCCTGGACAGCTGTGTGAGATAAGACACCCTTAACCATCGGGGTGTCTCGTGTTTCAAAATCAGTTAAATTCATTTGATTGGTTTTTTTCATGCTTTGTTGCTTTTAACATGCACTTTCGCAGATAAAGAGTAAATTGTGCATTATGTTTTGACTTTCTTTAATACATAATGGGGTGTGTATATATGTTTATTTATCTATAGAGCTTAATTACTAGGAAATTGTATAATTCAGTCAAACTCGGTCTACAGGAACTGGTTTTTGGTGAGTTAACTAGGTTTTGGTCAAGAACTAGTTCCACCTTGTGACTGAATTTTTTCTTGTTTATGATCTACTTTGTTGTGATGTATCATTTAGATGGTACCGCCCTCTCTACCAATTATCAAGAGGCCAGACCATGAGAAAGAAACTAGTACTATGTTTGCTGCAGGAAGAAGCAGGGTAAGTTTTCCTTGTAGAAAAGTTTAATATCCTATGGTACTAGTCCTAAGCCTGTATGGGGGCTTTACTAGTAGAGTCAAGTAAGGTAAAGCCCCAATTTCTATAAAAAAAATTTCCACCAAAACACTTTAATTCAAATTTCCCACCATATTTTTTCCAAAGAAGTCAAAAAGTAACCTCATTTCTCCACTAAAAGACAAAAATACTCCACTTTTCAATAAAAAAGTCAAAAAAAATCCATCACAAACAATTAAAAATAAAATACCATCATAACTCACTTATATTTTATTATTTCTTCAAAATAACATTTATTCCACTCAACTCTACAAGTAAAGCCCCCAAAGAGGCCCTAAACTCACACATGGTTTCTATGTTGTTCGTATCCACCTTAGGCATGGGGTTCATATTGGATGCGGCTCAGCACTACATTAAAAACTGAAATGAATTTTAAAGACAGTTGAAAATTGAGTAAAAATATGTTGTTGACCCGCAGATGTCGGCAAGGTTCGCAGTGTTGCAATTGCGAGATTGCACTTTTGCTCCCTGCCATCTGTAATCAGATGTGTAAAACTTATATGGTAATGTTTTTTTTTTTTTTTTTTTGTAAAAATATGATTATTTTCCAGTCCTTTTCGTAGACTTTTGGGGTCAAGTGATTCTTCCACTTAGGTGACTTACCTTGTTTGAGTAGCATAAGAATTTCCTATTGTGGACAACTTAATTCCTGTTCCATAAAATGCATCTATTATTAGGCAATTTCATCATTAACATACGGGGTTTGATTGTTTGCAGCCAGGTTCACATGCGTAATGGTAGGTTCACATGTGTAATGGTTATGCATGTTTATGTTTATTTGGGATGATTTATGCATGAGATGTGAAAACTGGGTGTGAAATGGGCTGATTTTGAGCCCAAAATTTCCACACCTCATCAGATGGTGTTATTAGGCGGAGCTACAGTGATTGGGCATCCGCACCGCCCGTCACAGTTTTTTTTTTTAATTTTTAAACTTATGTGAGCCCCAAAAGTCCAATGTGAACCGTTTAAGCTCTTCTGAAGATAAATTACTGCTAGGGGACCAATTTTCAATCGTTGATTCATTTTAAATTTTGAGATATTAAAAATAAAGATTCAGATGCAAAAAATGGTCATTTGGGATTTTGGCCCCATGTTATGATCCAAACCATTCAAACTCTTTAAAAGGCCAGTTTCGGCTATGGGATCAAATCTCACATCTTAGCTATCATGGATTGTGAGATATATGAAAAAAAAAAAAAAAAACAACTGTTGGATGTATCTATTGTTTTTATACACTGTTTTCACATCCATGGAATCCAATCTAATTTTTTTACCGTTTTCTATGCACGTGGGCCTCCACAATTATGATTTCAACGGTTTCACCTCTCTAAAATTACCAAAACGGCCATGGAACCAAATTTCATGTCTAAATTCCACACGGATTTTTAAATATTTACAAAAAAAGGCCAAAACTGAAAATTTGTAATTATGAATTTTGTGGGGCCCATCTTTACGATCCGAATAGTCCAAACTCTTTAGAATGCCATTTTTCCCTAGGGGTTCGAGTCTCATGCCTATATCCATCATATATTTTAAGAAAATTGTGAAAATTGTGAAAATTTTGTAAAAAAATGGTGAACCGTCGGATCCACAATTATTAACATGTGAAGAGGTGTGAAAAGGACAAATGTGAAGAGGTGTGAAAAGGATAAAAAATTAAAAGTGTTACACATGTGACTCAATTGCATATGACTTCATATTTCACATGGGAGTCATTTACATATGTCAACGACTTTCCATTCAAATATGAAATTGACAAATGACCCCTAAAGGATGCATTTGGCTTTGTTCTAATTGCCTCTTCAAGTGCTTTCCTTGTTCTCTGGATTTTCAATGTGAAAACCTGTTAATCAAGAGAGGATTTTTCTCATTTTCAAAATGGCAAGAGTCCATATAGAACTTACTTTGATTTCACTTCTTTTCTCCTTGTAAAACCTTTTGCTCAGCGTGTGGAATTGGAGCGCACTCTTACAGATTCACAACGGGATGAATTTGAAGATATGTTGCAGGCTCTGACTTTGGAGCGGAGCCAGATAAAAAATGACATTGGTTTTACCTTGGATAATTGCTGATGCAGCTGGAGAGGTAATGCTGATGTCATAGTTTGAACTGATTTCTCTCACTCTGGAAGAAATTGTTCTAGGTTTTATTTTTATTTTCAAATAAGTTTGAATCATTCATTTGAATGGTCCTTAAGGGATGGTTATGATCACTGTATTTAGGTGGGTTTTAGCCCATATGCCAGCTTTGTTACATGCCTCTAAAGTCTAATCCCACTTTCCATTAACAGTATGGGTTTTCTTGAGTGCCCCACAAAATGGCTTTTACCTTTTACTGCAGTCTTAACAGATGGTCATTAGGCTTGAATTTCATTTTGGTTGGATTGAGATTCACCGAGGGTTTAAATCCAGCCTTAATTAGTCATGATATGATTTTCTCATATTTTAGTGGGACAATGACCAGACTGTGAAAGAATGGCCTGATTTAGTCCAATGGTAAATTATTCTGATCGGGGTGATATTTAATCCCATGAGCATTCAAGGGATCAGATCTTGGTCAACAACATACTTTCATGATATGACTTTGAGAGGCTTGACAAAAATAGAATGCAAGTGGATCGATTTCTGTTGCGTCCTTGGTTTCATATGGACGTTTTTCATGTGCACGAGAGTGGAATGATCCAATTTCGTCAACAGTATTACAGTTGTGGCACTGTCTAGCAAATTTGCACTGCAGTGACCCACTTCTAAACACAGATCTCTGTAGTAACCTTACCCCATGAATTCTTGCTCAAGTGTCATGCAGATCTGTTGGATTAAAGTGATCTCCTTGACTTCTATTTCATTTGAGGAACACTCTAACCAAATTGTATATGGCTATAATCTTGAGTGATGTTTGGTCTGTGCGTCAATCACACCCTCCGGGTTTGATCCAACAATCTTCCCTTGATGAGAACTCGGCCCTCAAGTATAAACTTGTTGTACTGTGGCAGTTTTTTTCTTTCCTCTATTTGTTTCTTTTAATTTTGAGAAATTATCATTTTTAACCATTTTTCCTTTGATTCTTTGAAGTTCTCTTTCTTGGCATACTCTATTTATATGATACATAGGTGCTTCAAAATGAAATACAAACACATACTGTATTGTATCCGATACTTTTTTGTGTAGAGTCCATGTTCCTGCTGTATCAATGGTGTGTGCTTTCCATATTCATGCCGTATTTGAGCATCATATCCCTATTAGTTCAATTAATCTTATTGGTTGAATAGTGTCAAAGAAATCAGAAGAAATTAAGATAACTCTAAAATTGGGTTTGTTTACAAGAATTACTCTGTTCATGCGCTTCTCACATCTGCAGGTAGTTGAGGTTCTTACTGAATCATTGACCCTTAAAGAAACACCGATACCAACCAAAGTTGCTAGACTTATGCTCGTCTCTGATATACTTCACAACAGTAGCGCTCCTGTAAAGAATGCTTCCCCTTATCGTACGAAATTCGAAGCTAGCCTTCCTGACATAATGGAGAGCTTCAATGACTTGTATCGCAGTATAACTGGAAGGATCACGGCAGAGGCCCTCAAAGTAAGTTCGCACCTGAAAGTCTGAAACTTGTACTTGGCATTTGTTGCTGGGTTTTGTCAGAATGAAATATACAATGATCAGTTGAGCATTTTATTTGACTCAATCAGCTGTACACGTTGAGTTTGCTTTTGGGTGAGCAACATTGTGTGTATGCTGAGCATTGTGGTGGAAGACATCACAAAAAACCTCCCCATCAATTGTTCCCATTTGGGTGGATTATTTGATTGTTTTTACTTCAGTTTCGTTGGATGTGTAGAATTGTCTGTTGGGGGAGATATTGAGTAGAAGGTCAAAGGCTAGCCCCATCAAATGAAAGGCTTGTGTTATTGAATGGTGGTTTCCACCTATGCTATTGCTGGGTCAAGCAAAAAGAATTTTAATTTTTTCATTTGTGCATCATGCGGTAGTAAAATACCTGTTTTACTAGCCGGTTTCTATGAATTTTCTGTAACATGGTTTTACCTTTTTTGGATACTCTAGGAACGTGTTCTGAAGGTTCTCCAAGTATGGTCAGACTGGTTTCTCTTTTCAGTTGCATATGTGAATGGACTGCGTGCAACTTTTCTTCGATCGAGTAACTCAGGTGTCATTCCATTTCATTCCATATGTGGAGATGCACCGGAAATTGAAAAGAAAACCAGCTCCGAAGTTACCACTGATGGAGGTAAGCTCAATCAAGATGCTGCATTAGCAATGGGGAAAGGGGCAGCTATGAAGGAGCTGCTAAATCTTCCCCTAGCTGAGCTGGAAAGACGCTGCAGACATAATGGACTATCCCTCTGTGGTGGGAGGGAGATGATGGTTTCCAGATTGCTTAGTCTGGAAGAGGCAGAAAAACAGAGGGTATATGAGTGAGAGGATGATATGAAGTATGGACAAAGTCAGTCTAACTCCACTAAGTATTCAAGAGATGAAAGCATCTGGAATGCAAATATTGCCAGTAGTAGAGAGAATGAGCTTGGACTGGAGCCATCAGGGTCATCGGGATGGAGTCGATATGGGGATGAAGTGTCAAAATTGCAAGATAAAGGTTTTTCTGCACCTTTGGCTCCCACACTTGCAATTCCACAACCTGAACTAAAAGCCTTCTCAAAGAATAGAAAATCTGATCCTGTTTTGCCGGCTTCTAAATGGGCTCGTGAGGATGATGTTATTGATGATGAAAGAAAAGATGCTCATGGTCTGGGTTTAAGCTGCTCATCATCTGGAAGTGAAAATGCTGGTGGTGGTGCAGGCAAGGCTGATGAGCAGGAGGTGGGCACTGATACAAGTGTTCCTACTCATCTGGACAGTAGCACGAGCGAAGAACACAGGTTGTAACATATTTCAAGTCATATGGAAATCTTATGGTGCATTTGGATGTACCAGAAACCACAGTCGTCATCATTATCATAACCTTATCCAATCAATCTGGGTTAGACATAATGAATTCCTCTCTGTTTAACTTGCACTCCAATTTGCCATGGGTGTGAATATAGCCCTAGAATGCATGACTATTCATTGCACATTGTTTTGAACAGTGCAACAATCAGAGTCGCAGGGGAGGGATCATGGATTCAAAACTTCATTTCAGTCACCTCTTTAGTACATGAGCTAGCCAAGTTGCACCAAGATTCAGCTGATATGCATGATGTTCAGCTGAGTCCAAGTGACCTGATAGCCTGCTTTTGAAACCAATGACTCGAAGAAGTTGACTTTGGACCTCACTGAGTTTCAAAACTTTGGGTGGGATACTGTGTTCCTGAGTTTTCGACCCCATACAAAATAAAGGGGTGTGCGTTCAACTGGGTGACTCGAAGTTGCATAGATGAACCTTAGTTCTGATATATAAAAATGTAGCTGGAATATGTTATTGTCTGTGGAATTGGGGGATTAACTAAGCTTTTGTTCTACAGGCAAAAATTACGGCGTCTAGAGGTCACTGTGATAGAGTACCGTGAGTCTCTTGATCAGCGGGGCATCAGAAGCTCAGAGGAAATTGAACGGAAAGTTTCAAGTTACCGGAGACGTCTGCAATCAGAATTTGGCCTATCTGATTCTGCGGAAGATGTTCTAGGGAATAACAAGCATGTTTCAAGTCAGTCAAAACTTGTGACTTTTTTGGATACCCTGAAATATTAAATCAACAGAAAACTGCATCATTCTCCTCCTAGTATACTCTATTGTACTATCTATATGGAGGGCTCCAACATTGCTATGCTTTTGGCTTCTGCTAAAAAGTTGAAAACTAAAATTATTATATTTACATGTTACAATATTAGGCTTAGCTGAACAATCTCAACTGTGGTTGGGTGAATGGGATCTATCATGATCCTTGGCCTAATTATTGCTGAGTTAATGGATGTTATTATGATTCGTGACTTAGTTAAGCCATCAACAAAACTTGGCAGTGTTATTGTGTGAGGTTTGATTGTCTATAGTTGATTAAATTTGGCCATTGTGCATGCTCATATATTTTCTAATTTTGAAATTGTAGAGCGGACATCTCTAGAGAGGAAGGATAAACATGATTAAAGCCGTGATTCTTCACGGAAGCGGCATCGTAGCCATAGTCGAAGTCGTAGTCCACAACGCAAGTCATCAATCAGAGACAGGGATAGGGACACTGATGGGGACAGGGACTGAGACAGACACCGTGATAAAGCCCGTGAGCCAGACAGTGAAAGGGGGAGGGAGCATGAGAAGAGCGGGAGTAGGGAGAGGGATGACCATGATAAGTCCAGAGAGAGGGACAGGGACAGGAGGAGAAAGTAAAAATGAGTTAATGGCCTTGAGCACAACTGTCTAAAAAAACGGAACCGAGATTTTCTACGGATGCATGTGCTTTTCAAATGCTCTCATGGGAAGATGGAGTGGGAAGTGTTAGCAATGAATTTTGTTGTTCGGCATTGTTTTCTCTAGGCAAATCATGGGTGAAAGAAGCCTCGATTGATTTTTCCAAACAAGAAATATTGCCCATGAAAATTGGTTTCCATGTGAAGCACAACATATCCAACTGAAAAATATCTTCTCAAATGAGCGGCTTGTTTTGAGTCCATATTTGTTAAATTATATTGCTGCTACAAGTTGTGTGTTTAACCTTGGAATTGATGGCATGGTTACCCACTCAACATTTGTTTTACTATGTGCTTTTAGCAGTTAAATGATTATCACGCCCCTCTCCATCCATTGAGATAATATGTTTATAACATTTTGCTTTGTAAACTAACTGTTAATGCTGCATCCCTTAGAAATTATTTCCATCATGAAACAAACTTCTTGTCATCTGATTATTAGTGGTGCACGAGTAAATGTGGAATTTTGGTTATATAAATCCAGTGTGGTGGATCTCTGAATCAGGTTTAAAAGGGGGGAAAACTGAAGTGTCCTTGGCTAATTTCCTTGATGGTAGGGGACTGATTAGTGGGTGTCTAAATTGGGCTTGTGGCTCTCTCTTCTTTACAGAAGCCTTGTGAAACACCATCCACCAGAGTGGTGTTCTTTCTTACATCTAACCCAAGTGGCTGTAGCATCATCATGGGAGGATTTAACCTGCATATTGTCAGAGGCACTGAAACAAAGACCAATTAAGTTATCTTGGATCTCATGTACTTGGGGCTCGGGACAAGGTAAGTAGGATTTTCTGTTTCTGCATTATGTGATCTCCTGTGTATTCTATAGACAAAGGTCTGGTAACAAGTCATGAACCCCATTACGTTGAGATTTAAGGGTGTTGGTCTCTCATTTATAATTTGTGGGTGGATTTGTGGTGCCTGTTGTGTTTTTGGAGTGCTAAGATGCATGTCTTCAGTATGCTGTTTCCCATATAATCTTAGGTGCATTGATATACCAATTGCTACTGATGAGGATTTGAGGGCCAGTAAATTCACTGATTCTTTAGGGGGGCACTTGTCATTATATATACTGATACTTTTTTTCTCCTCTCAGGAGAGAGGCCTAGGAGCTGGCAGAGAGGTGTGGGATGAGAATAATCAAGCAGGTGTAGCATAGGTCTTGTTTGTATTGTTAGGTTGACATCGAGCTAATGACCAAGTGCAGACCTGGCCCTTCCAATAAAAGAGTACTGAAATTTTGTTGAGTCTATTTAATGATTTCTACATTTTCATTATATGAAATACCATTAATTTATAGCACATTCTATCTTGCTCTGTTTGTTTCAAATAAGATGCTGTACTATGAAATCTTAGATGCTTGCCATCAGCATCCACTTACTTAGACAGGGCTGTCGGTGAACCAAGCTAGATTTTGAGCTTTTCAGGTTCACAGCTCAAGCTCCTATTTTGCAAGGCTTGTCTAACGAAGAAAGGGCCAAAAGAATAAGAAAAAACGGCTTTATTTTTATTTTTATTTTTTATAAGGATCTGTGATATGTTTCATCTTTTTCTTGGATAATTAGCCAAAGGTCCTTCAACAAGGCCTTGTAAAGCCTCCAGTACAACAACTTTCTCTCTAAAGCCTCTAGTCCATACAGCGAGACATATTTTGGAGCTTAGATATGCCACATCAGATATTTTCATTACTGATTTGCCATTTCAACTGTTTTGGCATAAATTTTCAAATTTCTATTCTTTTCAGTTCCATTTATGTTGTCCCCCAACACGTTCTCATTGCAAAAGGAGAGGCCCTCAAGTCGAATGTGACTGCTGCTTTGGTGCTAAGGGGCCCACCTTTGATCCACATGGTCTTCTTAATCTTACAATAAAGTGTAATGATCAGGGATCCGTCGCCGAATCCCCCATAACTTTAAACTACTTCACCCGACTTCGCTTCTCATGTGAAATTTACTCCGCTCCTTAGTTATCCAAACAGGCCCTAGGGCTGTTTGGGGCTTTATTAATGGAGTCGAGTGAAGTAAATATTATTTTAAAGGAAGAATAAAATATAAGTGGGTTATGATGGTAATTTATTTTTAATTTCTTATTATGAAATCTTTTTGACATTTCGTATAGAAGAGTAAAGTAATGGTGTTTTTTTTTTTTTTTTTTTTTAATATGGCGAGAAATTTGAATTAAAGTAAAGTGCTTTTGATGTAACTTGTTTTATTGAAAAATGGGGGTTTTATTTTATTTGACTCTACACTAGAAAACAAGAAGATTTAGGCGGGTGTTCATGGGATGGGCTGAGGAATATCCAAGCCAGGCCCGGCTTCCAAACTAATGTCCAAGCCCGAATTGGGCTATAAGGAGTTGGCCCAAAAGCTTGGAAATATGTAAGCCCGAGCGTAGCGAGAGATTGATATATAATTTAAAAAGAGAGTTAAATCATACAGCGTTGAGTGTAGTTCAAGCGGTTTGGCCTTCTGTACATTTATTTCAAAGTGCCACAGTTTGATGTTTCCTCACAACATTTTCCTATTTCTGTTTTTTCAATCGGGCGGGCCAGGCCGGACTTTTGGCTCTCTACAACTGAGTCCAGGCCCGGCCCATCTATAAAACGGTCTGAAATAAAATGTCTGAGCCCGGCCTGAGTACTACAATAGAAGGCCTAAGCCCTGCCCAAATAGGGCTGGGCCAGGGCCAGGCCGGTCCAAGAGCACCCCTAAGATTTAGTACCTTTGCTGAGGTATACAGATGATAAGAGGAGATTAAAGTCAATCTCAATGGGGCCAGCACTTTGAAAAACCACAGCAACAACAGCATACTCACATGAATTGAATTTCAAGAATTCCTTGGCAATGTCTTCATACTAAAGAGACGAGTCTTGGAGACTTTAGCCCTATGCCCAGGATTACACCCTACCGATTCTAGAGGGCAAGGTCTAAGTCTCTAGTGGTACATGTAATATCCCAACATCAAGAAAAGCACCAGGGGATTCAATTCCAAGACCTAGGGATTGTTACCTCATGCCTTGACGAGCCAACACCCGGGTGGGTCTCTTTTGAAAATATGCATTTTATTTCACACCAAATTTCAACTTTCAAGTAGAAGAAAATTAAAAAACCAACATGAAGAAATAAACTAACAAAATAAGTCTTTAAAATGATTGTTTATGTTCCATTAAGCACGAAATGGTAATGGCCTGTGGAGCCAAGTCCGACATTTATGTAAGAGCAATACACAAATAAATAAAGAAACTCATTTGCCCAATGAAATCAAAACACAACATCCAACAAAAATAAAAGAAGGAATAATGGTGTTCATATAAATATTAAATTTCTATTCATTCACAGGCAACCAAGCTTAACAAAAGAAAAGAGCCCCAACATATTGCTGAAGATACGGATAGTTGTGTGATAGAAAATGAACATTTCATAACAACACTTGACTAATCCCTGTAATTCGAAAGTATTTAAAGAAGCACGGATCACCTTGCTTATGATCTGTCCATATAATGGGATTCAAGAAATAGATTCAATTACGGTATTGGTGTTCACAAGGACAACAAAAGATAGTTTGGCTGAAAACTATATCATGTGAGATGACCTATGTAATGTACCTGAATCTCTACAATCAATACTTCATGATAAAAGTTTATTCATCCTAAATATTTGTTTATACTTATTGATGCCAAGATCATGAAAAGTAAACCTTGGAGATGGAGAGCAGAAAGTAAACCATGGAGATAGAGAGTAGCTGATTTCATAACATGGATGTGACGTGATATTAGATGACCCAATCATCTAAGGCCATTTAATTGTTCAAATAGTAGGCTAATTCTTTTAATTTTTTAAACAACAATCATGTATAAGCAACATTGCCCATTCATATATTAGGTAAGCCAAGCTTATAACCATTAATAACAATCCATCAATTGTTACATCACCAAAACAGATTCCAAGTGAACCAAGTACGAGATTAATTAATTACATCAATCCCAATATAAACTAATAAAGTCTTAAACATAATTAACTTTAATGTCTTAAATCCTCATAGATTAAACATCTTCATTTTGACCATCTAGAATGGCATCATTATAGTCATAATGTGGCACAAGTTCGCAGTCCTCATCACCATCAATCCCAGGCTCTAGCAAATCCTCACCCTCCTGCATGTGGTGGTGGAATAGAATGAGCACAATGGTACTCCGCAAGATACCAATTACTAACAATAATACATATAATAAAAATGAATAGGATAATAATGATAATGCACATATGATATGAAATAAATGACATGTTGCATAAAGTTGACATTTTGGACGCTAACATTCCTTGTAATGTCATATAACATAAATTACTTCCCAATAAGGGATTTAGGGTCCCCAACACTACTCTTGAACCACTCATTAAAAATAATGTGCCAAAATACTACACTTAGCATTATTCACTTGCCACTTAGCTATTTAAACACTTTGGGACCCTCCCTTTCATATTGGTGAACCACTCACTTAGAAATCATTATAAAAACATCCATCCCTACACTAAGTTGGATCTTTGTGCCACTGACCAGTCCAACAGTGCACCCATCTGTGAAGCTTGGAAAGTACTAAAGTAGGGTCCACATAATTTCTAAAGTGTCCTAAGGTCCATAACAACACCTAATAGTACGATAATGTGGAATTAAGTATAACACATTAGCCACTAAATAACACCTAGACTTATCAACCAACTGGCCAATTACACGTAGTCATGGTTTGATGGTTATGGCCCTTTTAAATACTTAATCGGGCCTCTTAATCTCCACTAACAAAAGGGTTTAACCCACGAACCAGCAGCTTAAATAAATCAAATAGTTAATGGTTATGGTCATATTTAATTCATAAAACCCATGTTAGCCGCCACAACACATAGACCTAGCATAACCAACTAGTCTAGTCAACTAGTCGAGTCAAAATGGCTTCTAACTTAGCAAAGGGTTTGGCCACAAATGAAACCTATCACATCGCTTCATTTAAATTCTCCAAAAATCCTAGCCTTAGATTAGTCTCCCTAGATTCCACACTATCACCATCTATAACCAATCAAGGGGTGCTCACTTGGAGGGAAAATCTCCATCTCTCAATCACAACTAGGTCAAACCAATTAGAGATAAATTAATGCCCAAAATTTCTAATTAGATTAATGATTAGTAATTAGTTAGTAATGCTAATTAAGTTTAAAATTCAAAGTAAAATGAAAACTAAAGAATAGGGAAAGAAGATGCCCCATCACCCTCCACTTGACACAAGTCCAAGTGGGGCCCTGAACACACACCCTCCACATGGACTTGAATATGCTTGCCCAAGTACATGATATATGATGTTTAATTAACAATGTATGTTATATGATCTATATAATATTATATAATACAAGTCATACTATGAAATGATTTTCCTCTTCCTAATAAAATGCCAAACTAAAGAGATTGAATCTCCTAACCTTTTTGCCTCTATTTCTTCATGCATTATAAATTTTTTACAAGGGTGGTATTGAAAATTATAATCATACCTAAGTCTCTCGACTCATGTGCCTCCTAAGCTTTGTTTTTTATCGCAACTACCTTCGTCCCCTCTTTTCTTCATACCTATAATTACAAACAAGAGTTGCATTAGAAATAAATAATAGATTTTATTTTAGAAAAAAGACAACAAGTAGGAAGGCTAACCATTATTAATCTCTTGCGACACGACGAAGCCCAATCTCGATAAGAGGGATGTGTTGGATCTTGTCCCAGTCCTCACCCGTGTCTTTCGTACATCGAATCTCTAATGTAGGACATCTATAAATAAACAGATGTTTGAGTGCAGAGAGGCGTTGTAGCTCTCTTGGCAAGGACGCCATCTCAGGGCAATTGTCAATACGTAGAGACCGAAGAGATGTGAGATTCCCGATCCCCTCTGGTAAACTCGTCAAGCCATGACATTTTGATAACAAGAGACGTTGGAGGCTTGTAAGAAAAGATAATTCATGTGCCACGTGTGCAAACTCATTGCAGTCCCATATTATCAGAGACTTAAGGGAACTGAGGTAATGAAGCCCTAGGCCTGAAAAGATTAGTTTGTCGCAATACTGAATATCCAACACTTGAAGAGAGTTCTGGCTTCTTATATGATCTTCATCGGCAAAAGACGATTGGTTACAATTTTGTTGGTGCATAGACTCAAATGATTTTTTATTTTTGCTTTGCATCATCCCTTGGTCGACATTCAAATCTTTGATACCTGGAAAACCTTCCATTGTAGTTAGCATGGGACAATCCGAAATATACAATTTGAAAAGGCTAGGGAATGCCCTCTCGCCCTTCCATTCTAACCCTGACCATGTCTTCAATTTCTGCATATCAAGAATATCAAGTTCTTCTAATGATGGAAATCCTCCCGATACTTCATTGCCGTAGAACTCGTTACCAATGCACTCCACATTCTTCAATCTTTCAATTCTAAGGACTTTGAGAAAGGGCAGTTCGCCAAGTGGTGGCAAGTGGCTACATCTCCAACACCCTTTTAATTCGATTTTAACTAATTTAGTGCGAGTGGTGTCCATCATCCAACTCGGAAAGTTGGGGCCAAATATTTTCAACTTCTTCAGATTTTGATGTGGTTGGAAGCCCTGAAGTACTTGCTTTTCAAGAACTTCTCTTTCTCTATCTTCTTCCAAATCGCCAAATTCCACATAGCTAGAACGCTCCCACATTAGACCAAGAGAAGTTAGATTTTGTTTGTTGATGAGAGTTTCTTGTGGAACATCAATAGCATCTGTTATATTTTTAATTTCTAGATGTCCTCTAAGGTTCAAACCTTGCAACTCTCCTATGCCACTGTATGCAATCTCATTGGTCCTACCCACAATGAAATGGCTTAATTCTTGGAGGAAGCTCAATTGCCCCATCTTTTGGGGCATGTGAGTTAATTTACCACAATCAGTTATATCTAAACATCTGAGGTTGGTCAATTTGCTCATCTCTTTGGGCAACTTACGAAGTTCTCTACAACCTTCTAGTATCAAACTTTGTAAAAAGCAGAGGCTAGTCAACGATTCAGGCAACATTTCAATCAAAGTGAATGAGAGGTTGAGGTACCTTAGATGTTGGAGATTGCCCAGGGAAGTAAACAACTGCTCAACTTTCTGTTTATCTTCTTGCCTCATGAAATCCAATGCTCTCAAACATTTAAAAAGCCCTACATCACAAGGAAATTGGAAGTCGGCATCTCTTAACATGACATATGTCCGTAGCATTTGAGGTTTGGGTAAGGAGACAGGCATAATTCCCAATCCATTAGAAGAGACATGACGTATCGTTGGAGAAATGTCTTTTGACTTGCTATTGAGTACCACACGATATTCATTTTCCATTACAGAATGTGCTACCATTACAGAATGTGCTAGATCATGCATTAGGTCGTGCATCCGAAATGTTGTCCGATCAGGCATGTTCGCAACCCAACTAGGAACTCTTAGCCTAAGATGTTCTACATCTTCTTCGGTATCTTGGAAAAAAGACCTCATTACCAACTCATTTTCTTTGGCATCTTGGAAAAAAGACCTCATTACCAACTCATCGAAAATGTCGTTGCCGATGTCTTCCAACTCCTTTCCTCTTTTGGTAGGAATAAAACCGTGAGCCATCCATAACTTGATCACAAGTTCCTTTTCAATTGCGTAGTCTTGAGGAAAGATTGCACAAAAGGCAAAGCATTGCTTCAGATGGGGCTTTAAATGGCTATAGCTCAACCTCAAAGAAGGTAATATTGCATTCTCATTTTCATCATCTAAGTTCCACATTTCACTATCTCTGACAACCTCCCATTGGCGTCGCCTTCTCTCGGAACGCAAAAGGCATCCTAGTGTTTCCACTGCAAGCGGAATGCCCCGGCATTTCTTCACAATCTCTCTTCCAATTGGTGCCAATTCTGAATGAGCTGCTTCTTCTAAAAATGCTTTTTGACAGAACAGAGACCAGCAACCATCTTCTGACAAAGGCTTCAAAATGTGCTGATGCTGAATTTTGCTCATGATGGATGCAACCTTTGGACTGCGTGTGGTTACAACAATTCTACTTCCTCTTCCTCCACATAACAACAGACCTCTCAACCTATCCCACTTCTGAGGTTCTTCATTCCAAACATCGTCCAAAACGAGCAAGAATTTATTCCCACTCAGTGTTTCTTCGAGGCGGCGCTGCAATTGTCCCACAGTTGAGAGGCTAGGATTAGAAAGAGTTGCACGTTCAATGACTTCATTTCCAAGCCTTATAATATCAAAATCATACGACACGCATATCCACAATCTCAGCTCGAAATGATTTTTTATTGGTTCATGATTGAAGACCAACTTAGCAAGTGTGGTTTTGCCAATGCCCCCGATGCCGACGAAGGAAATGACCGGAACATTCTCATGATCACCGGCTTGATTTGACAGCAACCAATTCCCTATCTTCTCTTTTTCTTCGTCTCTTTCAAATACATGAGATTCGACGGATGAGTGGGTCTCCCTCTGCTTCTTAAACTTAATCTGCAAGCTGTTCACTTTCTCCTCCAGCTTAAATGCATGAGCCTCTGCTTCAATAGCTTCGAGTCTGTCGCTTAACTCTTTCAGTTTATTGCGCATTATAATTGGGGAGACAACTGGGGAGAGAAGTACTGAAGTAACGACCTTGCGTATCTTGTTCGTCATGTTATCTCGAACCGGCATGCTGTTTGCAGCCTCTTCACTCCGTCTTCGATCCTCAATCTCATACTCTTCCAATAAGTCCTGAGCATCATAAGAAGCATCTTTGAGCTTTTCCAGCAATTTCATCAACTTGCGATCCATCTTGGGGCTTCGCTCTGCTATTACAATGAAACCATGAATCTCCACCAGGGAATCCTCAATCTTCTCCAGACGGTTTTTAGCACCGCGGAAAAGATCAACACCAATTTGCAAGCACGACCAGGCCTTATCCAGTGCTACCTGAACTATGGGAGAGATAGCCGTGTCCCTATTTTTGCTCTCTGCAACTGGAATAGATCAAGAGCACAAGAAGAAGAAGTAAGCAATAATATAGAGAAAAGAAAGGGGAGGAAGAGGATGGATCTCAATCTACTGGTGAAAAGCCCTAATAAAAGAGTCTTAACACTAATAAGCCTAATAATCGAGGCTTGCTACAGTCCTTCAAAAAAGAAAGGGTCAAAAAAGATAAAGCAACTTTAATCTGAATCTTCAGCGTGTATCACGAACCATTCTGCTATTAGGCCTCCACGCAGCGATAAATTCCTGAGGGCTGAGGCGATGAATCTAGTGATTGGTAAAACTCAAATACTGGAATAATTTGAATAACGCATACATAGAGATAGAGTAGGCGCACATTTAAAACTTTGAATAGTTTGGAATTTGGATTTTCAAATGAGGCCCGGCCAAAGAAACGCATGGACTTGTCGTGAATGAACAGTGAACACGTCAGGCTCTAGAGTGTAGCTACCCGTGTAATCACATGACTCCACTGAGTTAAAAGAATTAATTATAATTAAAAAAATTTAATGGCATCAATGTTCAAAGATCAGGAAAAGGAATTGATAAAAATGAAAGTTACTTTTTACATGTATGAATAGCCACAGAAAATCAGAAAGAGAAATAATTTTGCAGCTCCCAATAGTAGTAGATTTTCTCAGGTTTGAAAGTATAAATAAGAAAAATATCCAAAAATTATAAAAATAGATGTCTTTCATTAATCACATATGCCTAAAACTTAGTTTGAGTGCTTTGAGGAGCTGCTTTTCTAAATTTGCGTCTTTTTAAATTTCTCTGCGTTTTTTTTAAAAAAAAAATTTTAATTTTTGTTTTTTTGAAATTTAAATAAAGGGCATTAAGAGCGGTCAAAAGAAATTGGGAAGGTCAAAATCAATGATGCAAATTGGGGCTGATTTATCAAATGAAAACAGCCACTATCATATATATAAGAATGGTTTTATGCACACCAACTATAAGTTAAAATGCTTGAGTCAATTGTGATTGTCTTCATAAAATCATAGTATTTTTTTTTCCAGCTCACGCATCCATTATGTATGACAAGGACCTCACTTATTTTGGATTTTATCATTATGTATGACAAGGACCTCACTTATTCTATTGTATAGTGACAGTAACTATGGTGTGCTGAGGAGATATGGAAGTACAAATGCTATAATTTTATATATCAAGTGAAAGACCCCAGATGTTTCAACAGATTTATGTGATTTCCACAAAAAAAATGCTTCTTTTTTATGTCCCACTCAAATGGAGTTGTTTAGTGCTTTTCCTTTGTATATTAGAGTGGGGGGGTTCTACAACTACTCAAACCAAGTGGGTCATCTTAATTTCTTTTTTTAATATTTTGCATTTGGTTTCTAAGTTACTTGAACATTGTTATTGAAGTATCCAAATGTTTTCTCTTATTGGGGCTTTTGTTGATCTGGACATCCTTTTTTCCATTGAACGTGAATTGGTGAATCATTATGTTGTTTCCTTCGTAACTATCAATTTGGATTGTATTCATTAAAATTAAAGGGTAGTTTAGATGCTTGAGCTTTTCTGAGCATGGCTTTTCCACTATGTAGCCTCCCCATGCCATTTTTTGTTCTTTTTCTTTCCCAATGTTTTAGGATCACTTGTACATGTCTCACGTATAGAAACAAAGCATGTGATACTCTGCAAAAACCTCTTGTATCTTAGAAATCATTGTCATGTATATACATAATGTATGCAGCGTTTCCATTTTTAGTAAATTTTTAACCACAACACAAACACACACGCACAACCACGCACACACGCACACAAAAGATTTAAAAAGAAAAAAAAGAGGGGAAAAAGAGAGGAAAAGAAAAGGACAAGTTGGTTGATTATTAAAGATACTTACTTAAAGAAACTCAAAACAAAGCATACAAACACTAAGTAAAAGATTTTTGCAAAATTAGAAAAAAATTAAAATCAGATATCAAGATCTTTCCATATACTGAAACCAAAGGTTACTGAAAAGAAAAGAAATGATGAGAATGGTTAGGAAAAGAAGCCTTTTAAACACTAATAACTTGAGAAAAATTTGTACATCAAAAAAAGGAAAAAAAATGAAAAACAAAATCTTTGAAAGAAGATAATATACCTAAAATGTAGATGGATTGGACTGATTGGTGTTCAAAACCTTTTACAAAACTCCCTCATTGAAACCCTAACTCGCATTTCCGAAATCATGACTAAAATAAATCATCCTCTGTAATGATCTTATAAAAGAATAGCAATAAGAATTATTTACGAAAAATACATAAGGATCATAGAAGTCATGATGTAATTCTAGTTTTAGAGAGCTTTTAAAGGTGGAGAAAATGCATTTAAATCATTTTAATTTTTTTTTCATTTTGCATTCTAGATGCGGAGATGCATATAGAAATTATTTATAAGTGGACGAATTCTTATTTTCAATGAAAAATACAAATTCCTATTTTCACATCAAGGTACACGAAGTATTATTAAAGACAATCTAGAATGTCGTTTCACATCATTGAAAACAATTTACCATTTGACCTATTTTTACCATCTCAATATAATTTAGACTAAATATTATTTAAAAATTAAATTATTTTTAATATTATAAAAGCACAGGCGTATTTTGCTAATTATTCTTGATTTTGAAATATTTCAATTCATTGTCATTGAATTCGCTTTGATACATCATGTAATTACTTATTAATGCCTGTACCTACCAATTCGTCGTATTTGAGATGCTATTCTTGATCAGATGCAGGTGCAGCTCCCCACCCTGAAGAGGTCGGGAGGGACAGGAGGAAACCGAAGATGTTCCTCCAGGATTAGAAGAATGGCCAAGCAATGGCCCTATGTAGTCCAGTCTTCGGAGAGAACTGACTCACTCTTTTATGAGCTTAAATGGAGTGTGACTGACTCCTTTTTGTGTGGGTCACACCAATGAGATTAAAAGTTAGATGTGGATAACATTTTTGCAATAGAATGTAGGGTGATTTTGTAATCTATACTTTAGTTTGAATATATAATTATGTTGTGTATAAACTTGACACTTAACTTTAAATAGGACTATTCGATGAAATGATACACAGTGGCTTATTATTGAAATGCTTCCGCTATTAAATGTGATTTGACAGGTTAATGAGCTAGACTCACAAGTGGAACAGTGGAATTTTTCCTTCGTAATGTTGTATTTGACTCTAGACAGGTGTAATATTATGGGAGTATGGGTGCTACATCTCAAAGATTACCCTAGGCCAGAGTGATTCGGTACCGGGAAGTGACAGGTAGGGCTGTCAATCAGGTTGTGTTAACGAATTCGGGTTGGGGGTCAAACAAATTCGGGTTAGAATCACCTCAACCCGAACACGACCCATTAAGAAAACGGGTCAAAAAACCAAACACAAACCCAATTCGTTTATTTAACGGGGCATACGACACGACCCGTTAACCCATTAATTTAAAAAAAAAAAATCATTAAACTTAAAAAGTATCTCTTTTCTAAATCATGGAGCCATACTTTATGTTTTGAGGCTAGACCCATTTTCTAAATAACTATTGTATCTATTCCGATTAAGTACATCTTCCACTGAACAAAAGTTATGTCACCCACACTTTGATTTTTTTGCATGGTAATATGATGCACACTTGGCAGCATGGCTTTTTGGCGGGTTGTATTGAGTCGTAATGGGTTACCAGGTTTATTCGTTAACGACCTATTAATTTAACGGGTTAACGGGTCCGACCTATTAACGACCCGAACCCATTAAGAGGTCACCCAAACCCGTTAATATCGTGTGGGTTCATGTCGTGTTAACGGGTCGTGTGACATTTTGATAGCCCTAGTGACAGGTAGCTTCAACATTCTTTTTCAAATGGGAATATGTGTAACATTTCCGAGTCCATCTACCACCACAATTTTGTTGAATTCCCGAATTGACGTACCTACTTGATAGTTTTCAATTCCCAAATTGATGTTACCTAAATTAATTACTTGAATTCCGAGGTTGATGTTTCCTCCAGTATCAACTTTGATATCCCCATGGACCATGGGGAAGTTCCCTCCCGCACCATGCGTGGTATTGCCCTGCAGCATCAACCATAAAATGGTTCGGTAATTGCAATATGAATCTATAGCTAGTTTGGCACTTTACTAATATAGTAAAAGTCAAGTAAAGCCTCCATTTTTCAGACAAGATGTCACATCAAAAGCACTTTAATTCAAAAATCCCTTTATCTTTTTCAAAAAAAAGTAAAAAAGCAACCACCTTTATCCACTAAAATACAAAAAAAAAAAAAAAAAAAAAAAAAAAAAAAAAACCTCGACTTTCACGTATAAAAAGTCAAAAATATTCCATAACAAAACTAAAAATAAAATATCATCATACCTCACTTATATTTTATTCTTTTTTCAAAATCAACTTTACTGTACTTTACTCTATTAGTAGAGTTGCCAAGCCGGTGACACCCAATTGATAGTGGATTTCTTTTCTTTGCCTAAATAAAAAGGGGAACTTCATGGCATGTAAATGGGGTCCATCTATCATTAGCCAGCTAAATCTACTAATTAGGTTCGCCATGGAGGCAAAACTTGATCCATGCATCATTTCTATGGCTTTTGGACTAAAGGATAGTGAATGAAATCTATTTTTCATGCTTTTTTTTTTTTTATCATGGTACATTGAGGGAGCTGAAAATTGTGGACATCGCTTTTTGAATCCAAAATCATTAAAACCATTAGTGCGTAGGGGACGTTTTGGATTTCTTTTACGTTCAAACACCCTAACCTAATTGCACTATCATAGAATACTAGCACAATAGGCCTGCACTTTTCAAAAATAAAAATATACTCAATTTCAATGCTATCTTTTGATATTTTAATTAGTGGGAAAAGAAAATAAATCTAAAACAAAGAAATTCATCATTTATCGGTTTTGAGATTTTTTTATATATCAAAGCTTATTTAAAAGGAGAATGCGCAGTAAAATCAAATAATTTACTAATGAACTTTGAATTTATAAATTTTACGTATTTTGCTTTTTTCATGTACACAATCAGGAGATTTCTTGAATTACATAACAAATTCAAAGATAAATATATTTGGAGAGAATGTAAAAGCTATTATCTAATGAGTAAATGGGAAGCTAGAAAATGGTAATTGAATGCTAAATAAAAAAATAAAAAAAGGAAATTATTAGTATATTGAAAATTGAGAAAAATAAAAAAATAAAGTTAGGAAGCCAATGTCTAACCGTCCAAGTTAGACAATAGAAAATACAACCAAAAGTTATATTACATAGTTTTGTTACACAGAATTTCAATAAAAATTAAATTGAGTTTAACAAACTAAAAAATATATAAAGACCTTAAATGTCTAACCATCCAAGTTAGACAATAGAAAATACAACCAAAAGTTATATTACATTGTTTTGTTACACAGAATTTAAATAAAAATTAAATTTAGTTTAACAAACTAAAAAATATAAAAAGCCCTTAAAAACTTGGTTAGAGAATTTATAACCAGGTGAAGTAAAGTTAGAAGAGAAATAGGATGTGATTCTAAAAGATACCCACATAGATACTAGTTAATATATATGATAGTGGCTATTTCCAATTGAGAAATCAACCCTGATTTACTCAATCAATTTTGACCCTACCTAGTTTGTTTTGACCGGTTTATCTCCTCTCTCCAACTGCATTAACTCGTGAATGCAAAAGTTTCTTTCTTCTTCTCATCTTTAATCTCCCTTTCAACGTAACGTATGTAATGTTCTCCAAACCTCCTTCTTCCTCTACATATTCCTAGTCCCTACCAAAGAAATGCCCCTTCAAAAGATTCTCCTGAAAGAAACCTAACGGTTTTCTCATCAATTCATCTCTCCCTCAACCAACTTCAAAATCCAAAATCAGAAATGCTTAGCCGCGCCTCTCTCTCTCTCTCTACCTCAATCTCTCATCTCCACTGCCCTATCTCTATGCACAAATGCCTCTATCAAAACGCTGCTCACTCTCTTCACGTTTGATTTTCTCAAGGTATGTATAACTTTTTTCTCATTTTTTTTTTTTTGTTCAAATTTTTTTTACACCTGTAATGGTGCATGGAGCAAACGTGTTTGCTAAATTGCTAAAGTTAAAAAATTTATACTTGTGAGTGTATATAATATGACAGTTGAATTGTCAAGTGGATTGGAAGAGCAATAGTTTTTTTTTTTTTTTTTATGTCTTTTCTTTCATGAAACTTTTCCTCTATATCTCTCTCACTATTACTGGCACCTCCGAGGCATTCACCCTGTCTACCACTCTTTTAAAGTAGAGGTAATGCATCCTTTCCTCTCTTTACCAAATTTCTTTTCATTTTTCTTCTTTTGTTGTTGTTGTTGTTTTATTTTTTTCTTTTTTTTTAATGTACTACGCTGTGGATATGCAAAGGTGTTTGGCAAAATGCCAGTGAGATTTGATGGCGTCTATTTCTGTTGGACTTTTTTTCTTGTTGCATGTACTTTGGGTCGAACCTGGTTCAATCAGGGTCGGATTGATAGCCCAACTTTCACCTAACATCTAGACCCAAGCCTTGCACTCGCAGCATTCACACCATGACCTCCAATGGAAATAAGGAGAGCAAAATAATAATAACAATAATAAAACAGGAAAATTCTATTTCCTCAAAAGGGTCTTTTTTTTTTTTTGGAAAATGACAAAAGCAATGGATTTGTAGGAACATAGATATGTTATATATGATGCAGGTGCTATAATAATTTCCCATTAAAATGTCATTGGTCTCTTACCTGTGCTGTATGTTTCGATATATGAAAGGGACTATTTTTAATCGCCAATTGATGTTGACCACTCAACTTTCAATTTTCGAAACTGATTTCAATTGAAATCAGGCATTTGATTACCATTTAACGACAGTTAATAAATGGTTTTAAATCTCTATGCATTTAATTAATTGTGTAGGTTCTAAATGGTTTTAAATCTCTATTGATTGGTTTACCAAAAAGCAAAATTCTCTATTGATTAGGCAATTACTAAATGGTTTTAAATCTCTACATTTTATATCCATGCCTTCCACTACCCCTACTACTTTCTTCTTCCCTATATTACAACCCATATGACCATTCATCTTCTTCTTCCCTACCGGGTATAACTGGTTTTCTTCTCTTTTTCACGCATGTTAGTAAACTAGCCATGTATACAGACTACAGAGGTGGTGTGACTAGAAAAAAAAAAAAAAAAAAAAAATAAAAAAAAAACACCACTTGTGAGATTTGCATTCAAGTTAGTAAGATTTGAAAATTTAGTTAGCTTATGCTCTTATTTGAATATTGTTGGTGTATTTCTAGTTTTTATTAGATGCAAGTTGGTTATAGGGTGTTTATATTTATATTTTGTTGGATTAAAGATTGCTTCACTGTATCAACGTTTATTTTTATTATATATATTTTTAAAAAAAGGTCTCTATATGTATAAAGAAATATCATATTTTAAACTCATTATAAATCTTCTAATATTAATGTATATTTTTTATATAATGAATTATATTGCATGTTTTGCTAGTGTTAAATGCCTTTGATTGGAATTTTTGAGGAGAGTTTGGTGGTCCGAAAATTCAATGGCATGATGTGATGGTAGGGCCACGAGCGTAAATGCTCCAATTTTTTTTATTGTGATTAAAAATTTTCAGCTAGTTAAAAAGTCTCAAGTTATTTTTGAAGTTTCTAAAATTTTAATATTTTCCTAAAATCTCTTGATTTTCAGTTATCCAAACTTATGCCTAAATCCAGTCCATGGCACTGAAAGTTACGCCCAACTCATCCTATACTTAAAACTTCATGTCCTTTTTGCGTACATGGTCAATCCATCCTATTGTTAATCCTTGATTCTGTACTACTGAATATATTTATAAATTACAGGGCTGGTCGCTGCACCGTATTAAGATGTAAGATCCAGCGTCTAACCCCCTCCAATAAGTATCCACCACGTCAAGTGTGATGTGCAACGGGTTCCAAAATTTTCTCTTGGGACACGTAATCTTCTCACGCTACTATATTCTTCCAAAACTGCCCTGTACATTCCTCTTCAAATTATCTTTATATCTTTTGCCATTTTCAAAAGTTATAACCTCTATTACTAATACGACAAATCTCACTTCACTTTAAATGGGACTTACTGTCTAATACTTTTATATTTTTAGTTTCTTTATTTTCTAAAATACCATTTATTACAAAAACTCACTCGGCTTTAGATGCGACCACTATCAAATTGACATGCTATTATTTTATAGTTATTTTTTCAATCATGTGCCAATTTGTGAAAATTGAGTAATTTTTGTCGTGGGTGCACCTCAGAAAAAGGGATATCATCATTGTACAACTCAATTTTAAAAATCAAGCTGATGTGGGCCCACCTCACAAATTTACTCTTTTGAAAATAATTTTTTTTCCAAAATCACCCTGATTTTTAAAATCAATTTACGCCAGTTTGCCTTACAAACGTGCACTTTTGAAAATTAAATTGTAAAGAGACAATTTAATTTTCAAAAAGATTCTTCTATGAGCTAGGCTTAAAAAATATAAGCTATCATTGTGCAGTTTGATTTTCAAAATCAATCAACTGTGGACCGGCCTCACAAACATGATATTTTCAATAACAAACTAGCAAAAAGTACCCGTGCTAAGCACGGGCAAAGCACAATATTAAATATATCATAAGAATTTGGAAAAGAAACTCAAAAATGAAAAAATTTGTTAGGGGCTTTTAAACATATGATAAGAAATCATCCAATAATTAGTTGTATCTTTAGCACGAGAAAATCACAACAACATCAAATATCACAATAATTTTGGAAAAGAAATTCAAGACTGAAAAAATTTGTTGGGTGTTTGTAAACCTATGATAAGAAATCATCCAAAAATTAGTTATCTTTAGCATGGGCAAATCACAACATTAAATATATCATAAGAATTTTGGGAAAGAAATTCAAAACTCAAAATATTTGTTGACTGTTTGTAAACCTAAGATTTATCTTGTTTTTTTTTTTTTTTTTTCCATTTTTGTTGTTTGAACCTTCTTCTTTTAATATAATTTTACCGTTAAAATGACACAGTGCGGGTCCAGCCAAAGTAGGGTCCTAAGATGTTCAAGACTAACGAAACTAACCCTTCCCAGTTTGCACATAATTTTACCTTCACTGATAAAAAAATCTATCAAATAGCATTGATAATAGGAACTATGCTCAATCCTAATAGAATTTGGTGATATTAGATATTTAAAAGACGGCCAAAAAACCCTTATTTATGTTGTCATGCAATAACAAAGTATCTTTTAGTGTGAAAAAAAAAAAAAAAAAAAAAAAAGTATGGTTGAAATGTTGGGCCACTGCATTTCACCAAAATATTGGTAAGAAATATGCATTTTTTTTTTTTTTTTTTGCTACTTTTATCTCAAAGAAGTAATTCTTATATATTGATCTTAGAAACAGATCTTCTCATTCAAGAATTTTATTTTTCCTAACTTTATAGACATTACAATAGCACTTTGTCTAAATGATGATACACTTCTCATAAATGGGAACCAAGAAACATGTGATTTGATTTTTTTTTTCAAATATCTAATATATATTGGAAATAGTAATAAGTATGCACACCTGCATCAGTTCCATCAAAAGCTGCAAGACACGGTCACCTTTCTAGAGAATCTCTTCTTCCAATCAATTGTTTAAACTATTTGGAAAATTTGTAGATTTGAGGAACACTTTGATTGTCACCTGCAACAGCTCTCCTCTACATGTAAATAATTGAGAATGAGATCCATACACTGATACGCATCCATTAAAAGAACTTGGAAATTGTATATGAAGTGGTATGGGATATAAATGAAGACAATTATCCAACTTGAATACTATTTCCATTTTTTATTATGCAAGGAAAAAGAAGCCTGGAGAAAGAATCATTTGTTCACCACATACAGAGAATGAACCCTAATTATGATTCCACTGTAGCCATCGAGCAATGTTTGAAGAAACACTTTGAGACAAAGTCTAGTTTCTGTTTTAAAATCAAAAGGTTCATGTGGTAAGAAAGGTGCAGGTGACATATATAAAACCATGTTGGGCTGTAAATTTCTAGTGAAGAATCAGACATTGCAAAGCCACAACATGCAGAGAACTGATGAAATTAATCCCTACGCAAAAATGTTGACGTTTGAGATATCAGAGAACTTGACAACAACGTTGGCCCTTCTCCTCTTTGGTCAAATAATCGGAGAGGCCACCGCTTATAGGTTGACCCTGTCTAATGCGACTGATGACTGGATGAGAGAGAAGGAGATTCCAATGACAGTGGTGACGTAAATGAGGATCTCAATCAAGAGATTGGAGAGGATTACTATTCCTTTTGATAGATCTTTAAAGAAAAAGTGATTGAGGAGATGAACAGGAGAGAGAGTCGAAGAGGAAAGGAGTAGGCAGTTGATTGCAAAGACAGAGGAGAGGAGAGGAAAAGTCAGATGAAGAGGGAAGGGTTACATTGAAGACTTCTAAAAATTGAGTCTAACTTTATTTAAGCTCTAATTGTTCATCTGATATTTATGTTATGAGTTTAAGAGGGAGAAAGGGGGACGTGGGCGAGAGGGCTTTAAGAGGGGTCAAATGAAATTCAAACAGTCAAAATCAATTGAACAAATTGAATTTGATTTCTCAATCAAATCCACTTCGCTTCATATATAATAATTGCACAAAACCAATTTGATGTGGCCTACCTTAAAACTTTGTGCTTTTGAGATTAAACTACACAAAAGTCAATTTCATTTTTAAAATCATTCTGATGCGGGCCATAGTTAGGAAAAAAAGGCATCATTGTACAATTTGATGTGGACCCACTTCACAAATGTGTGCCCTTTTGAAATCAAACTCCAGAAAATCAAATTTTATTTTAGAATGATTTTGACAGGCCTTGAGTTGGATCCATGATGTTGTTAGTTCAGATGTATGACATAAGAGATTGGCTCCAATAATAATTCTTGAAGTTTTCACAAATTAATGGGCCCACTACTATATGAGACCATTTAAAAAAATGAACTACTAGGGCCCATTGTTTTCTAAAACTACAAAATTTATTATCAATGCCATTATCCCAGGCTATGCACCTATGCATCTACGTCATACATCTAATACAGTAGGCCTCAATTGAAATATGCTAGCAATATATATATATATATATATTCATGGAGCAGTTCATGAGAAGATTGGGCCCATTAATATATATTATAGACGTAGTTATCGATTTTGAAATTGGAGTCCGATTTGCTAATTGATTGCAAAATTGGACTCTAATCTCAAATCAATTTGAGAACTTTGATCTCAAATCAATTTCAAGAGATATGCCCTATCAATCAATTCGGAATCCACTTTTGTTAAGCTTATTTATGTGAATTTAAATTTTAATATATATCTATTATGGATAGGTGATTAAAGAGTCCAGATGAAAAAACCTACGTTGCTTAATAACTCTATCCGACCAAGTTAAAATGAGTCTTCTTTAAGTGGATTTAGAATTCTTAATATATCTATTGTGGTTAGAAAATCCTTAATGTTTGTGATTTTTAAAAGTGGATCATTGATACTGATTTATACATAT
This sequence comes from Camphora micrantha, assembly GCA_003546025.1. Classification (NCBI taxonomy): domain Eukaryota; kingdom Viridiplantae; phylum Streptophyta; class Magnoliopsida; order Laurales; family Lauraceae; genus Camphora; species Camphora micrantha. Next base: position 14,140,734 of record QPKB01000002.1, read on the forward strand.
GGGCTCCACATACAATAAGTTTTTTTAAAGTGGGCCTCATATTTTAATTCCTAAAGAAGGGGCCACATGCAATTTTGCAATTGATTGTTTGATTTCGATTTTAATATTGACTTTATTTTATCTTCTTTCTAAAAGTTAGAGATATGTCTTATCTGTTAGGAATTTTCTTGTAAAGAGATTCATTTAAATAGAATTCATAATATATATCTTATCTTTTGGATTGACTTGCAATTGATTCAGAAAGTTGAATATAGTAACTAAAAGATTCTGTGTCGAGTGATATATAATATAAATACAATTTCACAACAAGTTATATTGCAAGTTTGCAAGGCACCTAAGTTCCCAGCTCAAAAAGAAATAAATGTCAAATCTTAATCAAGGTCCTTTTCTTTATACCTTTTTTTATTCATCCCTGATGTGTACCTGTGAAATCCAAACTACTAAAGTCCAAAATTATCGTATGTATTGGCGCCCGACATCCAAATGGGATTTTTGCCCATTCCACTGAAAATAAAATGTTTCAAAGTAATTTTTAAGAAAATATAAAAACAAAAGGGATTATTACAAGAAGATATAAAGGCCTCAAGTAATTCTCAAATAAAGATAAGATTTGAACTTTTGTCAAAGAAGCATGACCCACTTCTAGATCAGCCCAGCCGTGCCGTGTCGTACCCCAATTAGGCTAGGCAATGCCACCCATGAGCTGGCCCACAAGCCCATCCTAATATTTTATTTTTAAAGTTGCTTATATAAATTAAAAGAGACTTTATGGGCTTTTATGATTTTCAACTTAAAATGAAGTTGAAATTACTAAAATAAATATATAAACATTGATGTTAATTTACATACGATTTGAAGTTTCATACTCATTTATATAAAAAATAATATTTACTTTGTATAAATGTTGGGCTGGGTCATGTTTCGAACCATAATAAATGGTATATTTATTTTTTATTTATTTATTTTCTCATTAATTAATATCTCATAAAATAGCCACAAATTGGTGTTTTTATTTCTGGGCCCGGACTTAGCACAGGCATGCTTTGCTAGTTATTTTATTTTATAAAGGTATTATATGGTAATAGCCTCAATTTGCTGTAATCACTTTTTTTTTTCAAATGTTATCATTTTCTATTTTCAACTGAGCTCTGTGTGGGAAAGCCATAAAAGTATTAACTGAGCTCTATGGGGGAAAGCCATAAAAGTACTAAGGGGTGATTTGGAAAATAATTAATTTTCAAAGAAGTAATAAATACTCTTGAAATCCGTTTTTCATTGCAACAATAAAAAGTTGAACGTGGCATCCGCTCATATGAGGAGCCAGAAGATGCACGGTATTATGATGCAACGTCGCTGCAATGGAGACGCCCCCTAAATTACAGTATTGATTATCAATCTTAACAACTTACCTGGTTTTTAGCAAATGCACAGATAATTTCAGAAAGATCATTTCAAAAATTGAGTAGCAACCAAAACAAAAGTGAACAAACTTTCGAGAAAACTTCATGGAGGGTAAAAAATTGACTTCACATGGAAGAAAGTTAAAGGGCATTGAATGAGGCACAGATGATGTCAGAAATGGAGTAGTGCTTGTACTTACCAGAGTGAAAAAGAGAAAAGGCAAGGGTGAAAACTAAAAGGATGGAAGGTAGAAAAAGTGGAATCAAACGGATACATCATGGAAGTTGGAGTACACTGGGATGGAGGACTCTTCTTTACAGGGGCATTCGATCTAATGCAGAGTTATAGACTTTCATCAGGGCATAGATAAATGAACGGACATAATTTATTTAACAAATCACCAAATATGGTTTAGCCCATCAAAACGAGGATGGATGGAAAAGCTTCACTGGGATGTAATAGAGAAACTCCAAAAAGATGGCCCCCAACTGTGCGTATTAGTTTCACCGGTCAGCAGTGTAGCGACCCCTGTAGTCAAATTTAGCAGTAAAATAGAGATAAGAAGGGAAAAAAAAGAGGAAAAGTAATCAAAAGGGTTAAGTAGTAATGGCCCACATTACAGCCATATTCATATCATTGACAGCCAGCAAGTATAGACCAGTTATTATGGTCCACATGGTGAAAAAATATCAAATAATTTAAATTTTTTGGGGGGCATTGCCACCCCTTATAATTAGAAGAGTTCTAACCAATTCAGATAAAGGACTGCCCATGATTCAGCGCAGGTCTGCCTTGATGCTTATCAAAATGTAGCCCGATAGGTTGTGGGGCCTAATACCCAAGCCTAGATCGATCCCAATGGCTGCCTAAAGCTTATCCTCTTTGACTCTTTGACCTGCTCTCTGTGGCCTAAATTTCTAACATCTCTAGCAATTGCAGCCATTTCTCCAAATCCCTACATCTTTTGAGTGGAAATAGGGAACACTATTTTGTCCAATCCCTGCGCCAACTTCTTTCTTTCTTCATCTTTTTTTTTTTTTTTTTATTTTATGCATCTTTTCTCATTTGGGCTTTTTTACCCAGCCTTGGCCCCCCTACAAGAAAATCTTGGCAGCGGCCAATAAATACAGACACATGATGAAAGCAAATGCCACAGTACAAAAACCTTAATAACCGCTTCTTCAGGACATGTACTTTCTTTTTTTCATGACAATACATGAGAGAGTATGAGATGGGGAAGAAATACAAAGAAAGGGAAGTAAGGGTAGTTGTTTCTGAGGCGGACCTAGGATTTTCATTTAGATGGGGCTAAAATTTTTCTAGAAATTTTTCACATCAATAATAACAAAAGAAAAAAATGTTTTCCATGTAAATAGATGCAAAATATTTAACTATATCAACTCAATATATTTCTTATTTGAAATGATGACTATTCATTTCTCCAAAATTTACAGTATAAGAAAAGTATACTGAAAATAAAAAAAACTTTTAAGGGATCCTACTACCAACACATAATTTGTAAATAAACTTTTAGCCACAACACCCAAATCGCGAATCCTCAAGAAATTAGCACACAATTTGACAGGCAAACTACAACAATAATAAAGAAACTCTAAAGAAGTAATACACATTATCATGTAAAAATTAGTACCTCGTTATTATTTTCTTAAGCTCCAAACAGTTCCTTAATCATATGAATTCAAATGAGAGTACCTGTATTTATAATTTATAGATGAACATTATCAGCATAATCATAAACATCATATTACAGGCCAAGAATAAAGTTTCCAAAATGAAAAAAGAGAAAAATAAATAAGTAGTTAAAGCTTAAATATAGATCAAGACAATTAGATAAGACTTGCTCACAACAATTCTAGATCTATTCAAAACCAGGACATAAAAATTTTGAACAGTTGTGCTTGAGTTTATTACGGATGATGGGTTATTAACTACATTTTTTTCAACATTAGTGCTCAATGGTTGGGCTTGAGTTTATTGGGGCACACTCATAAACTCAAGGCCAGCGAGTTAAATCATTGTTATAGTTTTATCACCATCATTATCATCATCAAACCCTAGTCCCAACTTCATTGGGATTAGCTACATGAATTCTGATTCGTCATTCTAGTTTATCCTGAGCCAACTTAGAAGTAGGGAGTGCTCTAAACTCACTTATGACAAAAGTCTTGCATTGGCTTTTATTCCAACACAATCATCCTTCTTTATCAAGGCTTTATAATAGCAGCTAAATCATTGTTATAATGTATCGTCATTCTAGTTTATCCTGAGCCAACTTAGAAGCAGGGAGTGCTCTAAACTCACTTATGACAAAAGTCTTGAATTGGCTTCTATTCCAACACAATCATCCTTCTTTATCAGGGCTTCATAATAGCAGCTAAATCATTGTTATAATGTATTAGGATTTAAAAATGATAATGAACGGAGAAGATACGGTAGTAAATACAAGATCACAAACACAATACAAAATAATAGTGGTAAAACACAATATGCAAAGGATGTGGAGATCACTTAAATTCCAAAAGAGCTATCTCCTTCTCTCCCTCTTATCTTTGATACTTTGATCAGAATAAAACACCACTCTCCTCTCCATGATCCATCATAACGGAGAAAAGAGCAATCATAGGCCTTCTCCACACAAACACCCTCCACTACAAGCCAATGTCCCTTTACCATCTTTTGTACACAACATCGTTGCTTTGACTTGAAGACAGAAGACCCATGAAAACAAAACACCCCAAATCATTACATCCAACGGCAGATGTGGTGGGTCACTCTATTGAAAATGAAATTACTGCATGTTCCCTACAGAAAGGAAAAATAAAATATCTATTGTGACCTTCATGCAAAAGACTAGTTAACATTTAGTGCTAAGCACATTTTTAGAGCTATTTCTAATGTGCTTCAATAAACTATTGTAAAGTCATAGAGGTGGGTGGTTTTGCACTTTTCATTACCTAAGACAATAAACACAAAGAAGTTTATCTGAGGATTAAAAAGCTATGGATGTACTGAAAGTTTGAAACGAATCAACGATAAACTTCTTGAATCAACAAATAAAACCGCAAAGCATAAATGTGATCGAGTCAACAATCAAGTCGCCAACTAAAGACGAAAGGGCAACTGAAACGATATCTAGACACTTTGATTTCCCTAATTCCCTCCATTTATTGGAGAAAGAGAGACATAGAGAACATATTCTTTTCAATCACCCTTTTCTCAGTTTTAATAGAAAAGAGGGCACTGAAATCATCACTTCAAAAGAAAAAATAAAACTAAAACATAAGCCCTAATGTGCAAAGAGAGGAAGGAAAAGAAGAGAGGAAACTGCACAAACCCTAGCTAGAGAAGGAAAGGGAGAGAGAGGCGATAGAGAGGGAAAAAGAGATACCTAAAGTTTGACAAGAAGTTCGAGAGATCCATGCTGCACTTGAAGGAAGAAGGGTTTCGTCGAAGAGGATATGTGGAAGAGGGAAGGTCGAAAGAGGATCTGGGTTTTTTATTTCGTTCTACCTTCTTGATATGGAGCGAGGATTTCTGTAATGTGGGGCGTAGGCCAAGGCCGAATGGTATTTGAAGAGGATTTGGAAATTTGATGTGGGGCCGTGAAAATATGGGTCCGCCTCTACCCAGAAGACCCCTTCCGCCTCTAAACTTTTAGTCGGTCACCGTCCTACCAATTACATACTTACGGGACGTTTCCCCGTAGTTTTCTCAAAAAAAAATTAATGTTACTTTTGTCTTGCCCTTGTTTCATGAGAAGAGAGAGAAGTCACATCGATCCTCTCACTTTGTGTAAAAAAAATGGGGACAGTCGAGGAAGGGAGAGGCCACGTGATGATCTTTGCTGCCTTTGAAGTCTGGTTCTAGTGGGCATTCAATCCCATATCAGGGGATCAATACCAGGCTATAGTCATTTCAGCCTTCAGGGCATTTGTCCAGCTCTCGCAATGCTCCTCTAGATTCACGTCTGCAAGAAACAAAAGTAAAAAAGGACGTCGCAGGCTTATGTGCTCTCTGTCTTGTCCTTCAGCATCTAATAAGAAGCAGAAATCTGCAACGTCCTCCTTCAAGATTCCAACGTTCTTGGTTTTTTTTCTTCTTTTCCATGTACTTAAAATACCAGTGACTTATAACCACAAGGAGGGGCTACACTAAAAGCAATCAAGAAAAAAACATTTGTTGAAGCAATTATCTGGGTTCTGAGAATCATTCTTTTGTCATTTGGTTGGGTACCTACCATATTTCAAACTTCCATGATTAGACGTCCACGTGGATGGTTTCATCGCACCTTCAATTATCTGCGTGGGACCCACCGAAAAGAATATGGCCTACTAAATAATTAATCACATTAGGCCTTTCGTTTAAAAGAAAGATCCTTACTTTTTGTAAAACAAAATGAGGGCACTTTTAAATTGATAGGGGCGACAAAATTTACTTAAAACTAGTAGGAAAAAAACACTTCGTCCCACAGAGGCTCTATTCTAAACAATTCAGCAAAACGAAAGGTTCTCTTTTATAATTAATGATGATTATTCTCGAAAAATGGCAAGTGCTACTTTTATATTCTAAGATGACCTTTTGATTTTTATTTTTTTAATTACTGCATTATGGAGTATGACAAGCACTCCACCCACTGCTTTTTCTCTTTAAATATTTGTATATTAGAGAAACAGAAAAATCATTTTCTTATAGCCAGACGAGGCAAGTTTTTTTAGTGAACCTTGCATCTTAGCTAGCCCTTCAAAGTACCCAGTCAAATCTCAACCGTCCAAGAATCAACACTCCATTGACCTCTAGCTATGCGAGCAATCTCACTATCCATTCACAATTACAGCCACATCATATCATCAACAGCTAGTAGGTACAAGATCTAGACCATTTATTATGGTCAATGCCACCCCTTTTGATCCTCCGCTGGTTCCATCAGTGATCAGAAGAGTTCTAGGGTACATCTAAATACAGATGTGTTATTGCTGCATGCAGATGTACCATTGTAGATGCACATTTTCCAAAAGGCCAATTCCCTTCAAACAATGCAATGAAGTGACAACTTAAATCTAGTACAGAGGAAGGGGGGATGAAAATGAATAGAAAATTAGAAATATTTACAATTTTGCCATTAGAGGGAAGTGAGTGGAACGTGACACGGGAGAAAATTTTTTTAATTTTTTTATTCTATTTACTTTATGATGTGATTGACAAATTTTTTTGAATTTTTTTGTGTTTTTTATATTTTTTGGTTTTTTTGTTTAAATCTGTTTTTTCTATTTTTTTGTTTTATTATTATTACTTATAATTTTTGATTTTTTTTGTCTAAATCGTATTTTTTTTTTGGTTTTATTATTATTACTTTTATTTTTTTGTCTAAATCATATTTTTTTTCTTTTTTTGTTTTTATTATTATTACTTGTTTTAGGATTATATCTTATAATTTGTGGTTATCTTTTGATTAAGAAAGATTTAAAAAATTATTAAATAGATAATGTTAAGATAATAAATGATAACGAAAAATAAAAAATTATTAAATCAAACACAGTCAAAATTACTAAGTGAAAAAAAAAACATAAAATAGAAAAACATATAATGGATGGTCTAGATTGGCTTCGAACAATATTAATTTGAATCAACAACAAAATAGTCTTCAAATAATACTAATCAGAATCCAAATGTACAGTAGGTTGTGATACAGTAGATGGATTCCATATCCGCTTGTAGTCTCCAAATGCATTGATCTGTTGGTCCAAGCTTTCACAAATTTCTCCTCATATTTATTCAGCCATATCGTTTTGATGTAATTGAGTGCTTTACGATATCTGCGAAATGATTGCTCAATAGTCAGCAACCTCTTGGAATACTCTTCAATGGTATCAGAGTCCACTAGATAAAACCACCTGGAGTAGAAACTCTCCCATACATGCTTTTTGGACAAATCAATCATAATGCCTGTTTCATCCTCTGATAATCTGCCAGCGTATGAATGACTTTCCATATAATACGCCGCAGGGTGATTATGGATCCCGCAGACGACCATTGATACACAATCATTCCCGACTTCCAATTTAATGCCTTTCAAACGAAATGGACAATTGCATTTTCTAGTACCAGTTTTCTTCGACGAAATCTTTATCGACCGGTAATGTCCACTTCGCTCACATTGCATAAGCAAGTAAGGCTTCTGACCAAATTCACCTTGATTCGAACTTGCAATCGTCAAAACAAATCCAACTGCACGCCCAACTGCTCGTGCCCATTGAATTAATTCTTCGCGACATTTAAATACCTAAGAATGAAAAAAGTAATTAGTATTTATTCAGATTTAAATGACTAAAAAATAATAAATTTAATTATACCATATTAGTTGTAAACTGCTCCGTATAATCAGTTTGAACTTGAATATTTTCTGATGCTGCTGTAATCACTTCGCATTGGTCATCCTGTTTCACATTAACTAGCAAAATTAGTGCGTATTTAGTCAACAATTAGTTAGTGTTATATTAAATAAAAATTTACCTCAGTCGAATCACTTGACAAGCGTAAATCTTTGCCCCATAACTTAATACGTTCGTCCATAATACCGAATAGTATCCGAAGGGATAAGAGAATTGAGAAAACCAGAAATGTAGATTAGAGAAGTTGAGAAGAGAATAAATAGTTTTTTGAAAAATCTCATCCAAAGAAGTAGTATTTATAGAGTATGTGATCAAGATAGGCTACTACAAAAAAAGGTTAAGAACATTGCATGTGAACCAATGTCAGAAATCCACTAATTATTTCTATGAATAATTACAAAGGTCAGGAATCTACTTATTATTCCATTGAAAAATTGCAAATGTCAAGAATCTACCAACTATTTCAAACAAAATTTACGAAGTGTCAGGAGTGTACTCATTATGTGTATGAAAAATTCAGAGGTCAGGAATCTCTTAATTATTTATATGAAAAATTGTCTTGCAAATGTCAGGAATATAGTAATTATTATTAACTTGAAAATGGTCTTATATGTGTCAGGAATATACAGATTATTATTCACATGTCAGAGAACTGACGTTCTCCGATTTAAAGGTCAGGAATCTCTTAATTATTTATATGAAAAATTGTCTTGCAAATGTCAGGAATATAGTAATTATTATTAACTTGAAAACGGTCTTATATGTGTCAGGAATATACAGATTATTATTCACATGTCAGAGAACTGACGTTCTCCGATTCAAAGGTCAGGAATCTCTTAATTGTTTCTATGAAAAATTGTTTTGCAAATGTCAGGAATATAGTAATTATTATTAACTTGAAAATGGTCTTATATGTGTCAGGAATATACAGATTATTATTCACAAGTCAGAGAACTGACGTTCTCCGATTTAAAGGTCAGGAATCTCTTAATTATTTATATGAAAAATTATCTTGCAAATGTCAGGAATATAGTAATTATCATTAACTTGAAAATGGTCTTATATGTGTCAGGAATATACAGATTATTATTCACATGTCAAAGAACTGACGTTCTCCGAAATTTTCGCGAATCCTCTAATTTGATGGAAAACGTCGAAATAAATTTAACTCATTGCACATCGTGCGATGATGCACGTGTGTTTTTAGCCAAATTCTATCGTTTAGGGATCAAAATAAGCATTTTATCATTAATTTCATTTTTTAGGTATTTATTTTAATTTCTTTTTAAGGGATATTTTTCTTTTTTTCATTATTAATTATAGTTTATCTAAAATAATAATTGATTAAATTTTTTAGTCAATAGATAATTATAATTTAGGAAATATAAGTATCATTCCAAGTAACAATAATCAAATAAAATAAAGTAAAGTAAAATTTTAAATGAGTCAAAAATTAATAATAAAAAAATATCAGACCTCTGCCTTTCACTCTCTTCCCTCCAATGGCAAAACCGTAAATATCCTCAATTCTCTATCCATTCTCAATCTCTTCCCACAATGGCAAAACCGTAAATATCCTCAATTCTTTATCCATTCTCACTTCCTTCTCCCAATGGCAAAACCGTAAATATCTTCAATTTTATATCCATTCTCACATTTCCTTCCTAAGTTGTCACGTCAAAATATGAAATTGTACTTTTTTCAAAGGACGTGCATCTACAAGAAGCAATTTTACATTTGCATTTAGAATCCGTCAGAGTTCTAACTGATTCTGACAAGGAGTGGCCATGACTCAGTGCAAAACTAGCCTGAAGCTAATCAAAATTTAGAAAGAGTTGTGGGGCCTAATACCTAAGCATAGATCCATACCACGGGGAACACAAAGCTTGTCCTATGCCACAATGACCTGCTCTCTCTGACATAAATTTTTAATATATCTAGCAACTGTAGCCGTTTATCCATCTTCATCTCTCCTGAAAAAAAAAAAAAAAAGTAAGCCATTGGACGGTACTGATTGATGTTACAGCTTATGATTCTCGAGTCCCGATGTCTTGCTAGATTAGGCATAGCATGTGATACACGACACCATTGACGAGTACTGGTTGTCAATCAAAGTAGCTTTCTTCATCTGTCTGTTTTTTAATTATTTTTATTTTTTACATCGAAGTGGCTTTCATCTTTGAGCCCTGCTATTTTTCCAGAATTCTGGACAAACAGCCCCCTAGGAACTGTTGGATTCTCAGCAGGAGAGAATCCAACAGCTCCTAGGGGGCTGTTTGTCCAGAATTCTGGACAAGTAGACTTTCTATTCATCTTTTTTGGGATTTTGACCTTAAAAAAGTACCAATTCCTCAAGATGGCATCGACTGGAACTACATCCCAAATATAAGTATTATACGTGGGCTTTAAATTTTTTTCCTTCAATTCTATTTCTTTCGTGTGACATGCATAAACTTAAGGTGGAAATAATAGCATATCGTTTTTCCTTTCATATTCCTTCGTTCCCATCTCTTATTTGATATAGAGGCAATTTCTCTTTATATGGATTGAAATAAAGCTAGCCAAAATCGTTCTCAAAAGCTCTAAATGTGTTTTGAGCTAGTTTTAAATCAATAAGAGATTGAAAATAGACTTCCCAAAAGTGAGCAGACATTTTTATAATTATTCATCCTCAAAGCATTTATGCTATTACAAGTTTGCAAATATATAGTCTTCTGTTTCACCTCTTCCTCTCACTGTATGAGAAACCTAAGCAGGGCTTTCCTTGGCAAGCATCATTCATTCTAGCTTTCTCTCCATTAATAGATATGGAGTCGAGCATGGAGAAGTAAGGGAATAGATGGTCGCCAAAGAAGTATTTGTAGATACAAACGCTTCTTGCCTCATGTCTTTTCTCAATTGGGATATAAATATATATATATATATATATGCTTATGAAATTTTCTCCTAAGCTCGAGAGAGTCTTACTCATATATACATATATATATATATATATAAGGATTTGTCTTGTATGAACTATGAAAGGTTCTTGTGCGTTTCATGATCAATCAGATAATATGAAGAGAAAGCTTCATCTTCCCTCTCAACATCCCCTAAGTCAGGAGAAGCGGCAAAAGGTTGATTCAACAGCTGACCATGTTACAGAAAAGAAGCCCATGGAGGTGAAGAAGATGGAAACCCAATACAATGATATCAGTGAATCGGTAGAAGCATTCATCTAGGCAACACCTTTAGATCCAACGGCTCGAGTCCATAAAGAACTATGAAATAATGCTCCCTAGTGGCCTATTAGAGCTGAGGATTGTTAGATTGTATATCCTCAATCCAGTGGATGATGTCATCAATCCTGTAGAAACATATAATTTTCAAGATGGAATCTATGCTTTAAGAGAGAGATATTTCATTGTGACCAATTAATGAAATTTATCATTGGTACGTACGCACACATCTCAATTAAGAGTTAATCAAATGATACTGATGATTATTATAATTAATTTGGTCACAAGGATAATAAGATGTGGATCCAACTTGATTGGACAGATTTTATCCAATATATCCATGGATATAATTCATGGAAGGCCCTACTTGAAGTAATTGAGAAGCTTAGGATCTTCTTATAATTATTCTTAAGACTGGATCGCGCAATTACACATATATAGTGAACTTATTTACAATAAACCGTGGGTCTAGAGTTCACATGAGATGTGGCGTTCAGATTTCCAGTTAAAGCAAGATTTTAAGGAATCCCTCGTGGTCCCATGCTAGCCATAATGAGAGAAGGTTACTGGCCAATTGGAACTCTTAAAGGAAGAAGGAGTATGACACATACTAAGTATAGAAGTGAGACTTCTAATTCTGAACAAAGAAGAGGCGCTCCATAAACAATAAATAAAAAGAGAGGGTTAGAGATCTCAACACAATAATCTCTCAAGCTCCTCTCTCTCTTCCTCCTTTGGTTTTCTTCTAGAGTGCTAGGGTTTTCTTCTCCTTAAAGATCCTACTAATCGACACTTATATGTGCAACATTTAACCGCAAGGCTACGGTGTCATCAAGTAGTAAAGGACTAAAGAGTCCAGATTATCGATCACAAGGAGAGAGGATGGAACAACCAATGATCAATTCAATTAAAGTAGAATTGAGCTAAGATATAACTAATATAGACACTTGAAGTTAACAATTAAAACTATTAAACAATGCAATGTAAATAATTAATTAACAATCTAAAATATCAAATTAATAAGATCTAAGCTAATTTAACAGCTACACTAAAGTAGTGGATGAATGGTGGTGGAAATGGAAGATTTAAGGTGAAGACGTAGTGTGAAATGTGTAGGATTTTAAAATAAGTGATGTGAAATGTAGATTTAACAATCTAGAAGTAACATAACAAATCAAATAAAGATTAAAATTAACAACAATCAAAATAAGAAACTAGACAATCTAAAATCCACTAAGTATCTAATTAATCCAACCAATGCATGTTCTAATTCAACTTTCAAATTTACAATCCAATTACCAATCTCTTGCCTAATTGAATTGGATTATATAGTAATGAAGATTAAAGTAAAGAAAATCAAAAGCCATGATCTTAGATCATCATCTAATTGCCATAATAATAATTTGTCAAAATCAAACTACAAAAGATCAAAGATAAGAACTCTAGAGCATGCTATGTGAGAGAACTTAATCAAACTACAAAGCATCAATTGAGATTATTCAAGCATCAAGTGTAGAAATAGAGCATGAGAAATGAGAAAAATTAACATAAATAAATCTAAAATCTACTAATAAATCAAGACACAAATAGGGAATTTAAATTAAAACATGCATGTAATTGAACTAATTATATTATTTAGCTTCAAAATGAGAGCTTAATCAAAGAACTTTAACCACAGAACATCAAGAAAGAGCTCTAAATCTTTATTAATGATCTTCAATTACACACTCTCTCCATATTAGATACACTTAAGCTCTTAATTACAATTTAAAGTGTAGAGAAGGTAAAGTAAAATTGCTAAAAGACTAACTGGCCAAAAGATTTTCCTCTCTCCACAAATACTTTCCAATTTATAGAAACATTAAGGACATTTGATTGGCTCATTTCTTTTCACATGGATTGCTTTAATTTGATTGGTTGCAACTTAAAGGCTTTTGATTGGCTCACTTGCTTTCACATGGATTGATTCAATATGATTTGGAGGCTCTTCATTATTGGCTCATTTTGCTTTCACATGGATTGCTTCAATTTGATTGGTTACAACAAACTTTCCTCCCAAAAGCTAAAAGCATATGTACTTTTTGTGTTATGTGGTCCTTCAATTTAGAGGCTTTTGATTAGCGGAGAGGTTAGAGTTGGATGAGATATTTTCTATGTAAAAAAAAAAAATATGTGTTATGTGATCCTTCAATTTGGAGGCTTTTGATTGGTGGAAAGTTTAGAGTTGGATAAGATATTTTTTATGTAAAAAGAATTTGCAATTGTTATGATGAGTTGGATAAGATATTTTCTAGATATTTGCTATGTAAAAAGAATTTGTAATTGTTGGAATTTGAACCCATAACCTATTTCATTTTAACTAAAGCTCTAACCAATACACCAACTACTCATTTTCTATTAGAAAATGACTTCTTTTATTCTTATAAAGTCTTCTTCTCTTATTTTGGAATTCTTCTCTTCCTAAGATTTCTTCATGTAACTTTTTTTTATTGAAATCTCTTCTTGATGCCTTGGGACACTATCCGGAAGGTTGTGGTAGTCGCGGGGTCCACCTACACAAGAGAAATTACATAAAAATACACTATAAATAATTAGATTTATGCATGATAATCCAATAATCCGTGAATGTGATAGAATGATAAAATCTCTGTTTAAAGCAAATAATATGTATATGAGATGCTGATAAAATTCGGACTAATGAGAGTAAAATATACAATATTTAACACTCATCTCCCAACATTCTCCTTGAGAAGTTCTCTATAAGAGGGTCATAGCATGAAAGAACACAAGGCAAATGAAATCAAAACTGCAAAAATGGTTTTCGTAGAGATCAAGTTTTCAAGTTCTCGATTTGAGCGCAACCAAGATCCAAAGGTATAGATCCACAACCTATTTGATTTAGTAGATCTTGTTGCATGTGCTTGTCTGTTTTTCTTGATTTGTCTTCTTAATAGATCTTTGATCTTAATGCATGAGATTAGGGTTTTAGATCTTGGAGTTGGGTTCTTGGCCTTTTGGGTGCTTTATCCCTGCTTTAAATGGGTCAAAAGTATTTGAGACCCATTTAGAAGGCCCACTTACTTCCGACAAGGGTATCAAGGTTGCGATTCATACATTTTCTTTCAGCAATGTTCATTGTTGGGTTAATAGTTTTTTTTTTTTTTTTCTAGTTACTTGTATGAAGAGACTATTAAATATGAATTTCATTTTGAGAGAGATAGAATTTGTTTTTAGATAGGGAAAATTTATGATGAGGCCAGACAATAAAATGTGTGTGAATATATATATATATATATATATATATTTTTATTAAGGTCTGATTTTTTAGTAGTCTCTTCATATATATAAAATGTGTGTGAATATTTTTGTGATTAAGGTTTTATTGTTATGGGTATTTAAAGGTCTCAATGATGGGATAACAAATGAATAGAAGATATGGTCTTTAGGCTGGTTTTCTAATGCCCTCCATTTAATTAAATCATCCTAAGTTATCCGGAAATCAACTATGTTTTCCAAGTTCAACCATGAAATCATTCATATTAGGCTGTTCTTAAAAGCATTGAAATATGAATTGATTGAAACTTGATATTCACAATTCGTCAACGATAATTCAAAAAATATCTACTAAGTTTTCTTCCGACAATTAATTTAAACACTTACTGATAAACCAAGTGTGAACTACCAATTTCTCAAGTACCCATCCAAACAGGGCCTCTAGAATGGAAGTGGGAAAATAAGAGAAGAAAAAAAAGTGGTATCTTGAAGCCTTCTCACAGTCCATGATGCCCCCTTCGCATCTAACTACCTTCATGAAATGGTATTGATCCACCTGAACCAACAAGGCGGCTAAACTGTAATATATTTTAACAATCATATGATGGGACAAATTAACATGAGTCGTATAGAGGATGCACCACGACAAGTTATAAGTTTGAGTTTCCTACCAGAAAAACAATCTTATTGTGGGGGTATGGAGGCAATTCCATATTAAAATACTCTTGTTTTTTTTATTATTTTATTACAAAATACAATTAGATTTAAGCCATCGTAGAAAACTAGAGATATTTATCGACCGATGTGGTTGAGCAAGATTATTGTTACATTATAGAGGTGATTATAACACACTTAACTCAAGAGTTCTAATGGTTTCTGGGGCCGCATGGTTTTAAAATACGACATGCTGAGTTAAAACGGGATTTGACTTATAAGCTCAGAGTCAGGACTTGGATACTTTCGATATGGGACTTGGACAAAGCCTCACGGTGGCACCAAAGCACTCCACCTGTACCCCTGCGAATTATCCCTTCTTGGCTCACAGGATCACTTGACCTGTTCTTGCCTCAAGTAATTCCCAAGCAAATTGGGGCCTCACATATTCCATTTGTTGTTGTTAATAAAACGACTAACCTTTAGATTTCTACCGTAGCCTTGATGAAGAATTGCACTTTTACTATAACAGTCCATAGCCTTCCACTAGGCAACCATGTGTCAAACCAGAACCGTGTGCTATCGCAATTCCAAATTAGATGGTTAACCTTTGGAAGAATTTTTATTCGCCAAGACAGAATTCCCCGCCACCCCGAAGAACAGTTCGTAGACGGATTCAAATTCCAAAAAAAGAGTTGTTTTAAATGTACTTGGCCTTCACCCATTTAGTCTAGAGAGATTTTTTTCTTACTAGAAATGAACCAAACCTATTTGTAAATAGTTGCTTCAGCAATTTTAGCAACAGAAGCAATACCTAAGCCTCCCTGTTTAACATGTTTGCAGATTTTATTCCAAGAAATGATTTCCATTTGCTTCTTATCTTCAAAATCCCCCTAAAAATGCTCCTTACATGCCTCTCTAACAACTTGATTCAAGCTTTTGGCAAAACAAAAATAGAAGCTAAGAAGGTGTGGACACTTAATAAAGTAGATCTTATAAGTTCAAGTCTGCATGCATAGGATAACATCATTGATTTCCATCTCGAAAGGGCACCTTTATTGAAATTCAAAATGTGGTCGATATCATTCTTTCAATGGTCATCACAGTTGGAAAAAAAGACAAGACTCTTGTTGCAGTTTATGCTGAGGCTAGTCTGAAGATCAAATTCTTCAAGCGAGGCTTTTATATTTGTAGCAATAGTATTATTTGCCAACGGAAATGTCATCAAGCCATTTACAAACAGAAGGTGGGAAATAGTGCTGGTTCCCATGTAATAAGGTGATGGAATCCTTCCATTAATTCCATAATCAATAAGAAGACTTGGAGACAAAAATTTCATAATAATTTAAAAAAGCTAAGGAGAGAGGAGGTATCCTTGTCTCAACTCACGGTTACTGTTGAAAAAACTGCAGGATTTTCCATCAACCCAAATGAAGAAGGATGTAACTCTCACAGATTCCATTATTCAACACTTAACTCTTTCACGGAAGCAAAGAGATTTCAAGGCAAATTGGGCCCTAAAGTTTTCAAATTTTTTTTTTTGGCAATTGGGCCCCATCAGCATACCAGATCTAGTCCATAGAGGGTTAGAATATTATTAAATCACAAAAGAATGGATTTATATTTAATTTCCCACTAACTGGCCAAAGACGCAAGCAAACTTTTGATTAATTTTTGGGATAAGATGAGAGGGAAACTTTCAAAAAAAGTTATAAAACTTTTGGCTCATTTAAAAATAAAAAAAGAAAAACATTAAGATTCGAATATGGTGAAAAAGTATAAAATTTTCATATCTTAAATTTCTTTTAATGAACAGGACTCAATCCAAGTCGTCGGTCCACGCTCGACCCACTCTTGCGGGACTCATAGGGTGGCCCCACCACAGACCCTCGGCAGGTATGGTTAATGGTGCCAATAATCTTATTGAAGTTATATTTTCTTATTAATCACTGATTTGTTTGTATAATATCCAGTTGTAGCTTGTTGCGGATTTGCATAGCATCACGGGACCAATTCTTCAAAGGGGACATGATTTGAGCATTCGCGACCCGAGCGCCCTAAACTTGGCGGTTGAGCAGGTGGACAGATTGAGTCGAGGGATGTCTCTTGAGGAAGCCTATCAACCAAGGCCACATAACCAGGCGAGGACATACACCCGCACTCGCACCCGAGGGGGGGTCCCAGGCATGATGTGTCTTCTCTTAGTGGTTTTTTTTTTCTTCTTTTTTTTTTAAATATATTGGATGTTGCATTTTGTTGCTTGTGATACATGTGTATTGGATGTCTTAATATTTTATTGTTTGCTATCTTGTATATCTTATTATTTTGTTACAGATAAAACTTGACCAAACAAAACGATTTTGTTAGATCAAGAGTGACTAAACAACTGTATTAGTGTTTAGCCACTTAGGGTCGAATAGTCATAATAATATTCAGCTGCAGGGCCGAATAGTTATACTACCGTTCGGCCGTAAACATCCGAACAGTTTGGGTCGAAACACTCCCAAACTCGCTTTAGAAAAATTGAGTGAGGTCCAGTGTTTAAAATATCGGCCGATACCGATTCATATCGGTCGATATGAATCGGTCTCGGCAATATATCCCCAAAATCTCGGTCATCTCGGCCGAGATTTTGGATCATATCGGTTTTACCGATATCTCGGCCGATATTTTGAAAATATCGGCCGAGATGATATAAAAAGGGTCCAAACCCTAGTTTTTGCAATTTTTTCCCCATCTTCATCTTCTTTTCCACTCTTTTCATCTCCTTACTACCCATAGCAGCAGCCATACTTCCTCTTGCATATTTTCAGATCCCATAACTATTTTTTGAAGAAAATATCATCTAAGGTAAGAGAAAATCAACTTAAAGCATTTTATTATGTGTTCTTTTATAAAAAAAAATTTTAGATTAAGCATAGAAATCATGGGTATGTCACTTGTGTTGTCTTCTTCATGTAGAAGTTAGATCTACATACTTTCATGTTAGATCTACTCATGCATATGATTTTTTTTTTTAAATCATTTTTTTATTTTCGGATTTTTTAATATTTAAATTATAATATATCATTTTTTGGGGATTTCATCATAAATATGTTCTTTTAATGATTCATGATTATTTTATGGTGTGTAAATGATTGATCTACATACTTCTATGCTAGATCCCCTCTAAGTTCAGATAAACCATGAATCTTTTGATGCCTAAGTGCTTTATAATTTATCGATCTCACTATCATGTTTCTGATTTTAATGTCATCTTCATGGTCTTGAATTTTACAACTTATTTGATGATTGAGTTAGTATTAAATGATGATTGATATGTTATATTTATTTTCTTATATTTTACACTAATAAATTGATCATGAGCATCAATAATGGCTGCATTATATGAAATATTAGAAAAGACAGCGAACTGCGACACAGACAGGACTCATAACTTAAGGTGACCGAGATTTTGATTTATTGTTGTTACTAATGGAAAAAAATATTGTTTTCCAGCATTTTCTAATATTCTGGATTTTTTAGATATTTTTGCGAATTTTTTTGGATTAAAAAAAAATTCACACCGCGACGACCGCGACGGACCGATATCCGCAACCGATACCGATATCATATCGGTTTTTCGGCCCGGCCGATACCGCGACTGAGACCGAGATTTTAAACCATGGTGAGGTCTCTTCGGTTATGAAAAAATACAACTGTGGAGATGAATACAGAGGGAATAAAAGGAAAAAGAGGAAGGAGGTGAATCGAAAATGATGAAAGTGGAAGATAAGAGGAGAACGATGATGGAAGAGGAAGAAGGAGGGTGAAAGAAGAAAATCCAAATTATTTATTGGTAGTGTACATCTCAATTGGAGGATTTTAAAACCTTTAATTATGCCCATTTTGGTAATTTCACGGATGGATACGTTGCACTTCAAATATTTGGATGTACACCGAGCAGCGTGGATATGCATTCGGCAGCTCCATGTTTAAATCTTCTATCAACCTTTTTTGAAAATGATTGAAAAGCTTTATACGTTTTTGAAAATTTCCCACAAACGAAAACCCTTCCTGCTCAACCAACTTCACTGTTTGCGATTCTTCTGCTCTCTCGACCCGACCGAGCGCGAAGGAAAAGGAGAAGACAACGAAAAGAAGGAGAAAAAGGAAGAGGAGCAAGATCTATACATACATATCCGTGAGAAGATCTTCGAACAAGTAGAAGTAGAAGAAGAATAAGAAGAGGAAAGATGGGAGATTACAACGATGCGATGATGCGCAAAACAAAGACTCGGCCGTACAAGCCCGCACCAAAGCGCAGAATCGAGCCAGCATCCTCCAATTGAAAATGGTATTGCTTTCATCTCTTCACTAGATCTATACAGATTGAATCCTATGCTTTATAGATCTGTATGCTTTGTTTTGTTTTCTTGATTCCCAAATCCTTTAAACCCTAGTTTCTTTGAACCGCTCATGTGATTTTAGGGAAAGAAAGTGGTTTCCTAAGTTAGGATCTCTTATTGATTAGTATTTGGATATTACAATCCAAGTTGGCGATTGAATGCGGGGTTTACAGTAGATTGGAAGTGGATGGTCGTGAAAAGCTGGTGGGATCAGCTAATATTGTATTGCTATATCGTATGGATGGGTGTATTGGCTGGATGGGTGTGTTTTTATTGGTAACTGGAAGAATGAAATAGAATATTGGATTGTATTGATCCGGGTCAGCTCGTATTGATCTTTACTGGCTGCACAGATGATATGTGGCGGTTTTTGTGGACATATAGGTGTGAATTGGGTGTCATACCAATACTACATACCTGTTTATTGAGAGAAAAAATCGTCCCGGTCGGCCAGTTAATGATTGAAATTATACTCTTGTAATGTATTGGCATGGTTATGGGGAGATGAGCTTTTGAAGTAAAACAGAATTTTATGTAAAGGGTGCCTTCGACATGCTTGTATAACAGGGAATAAAAGTTCGGGGAAGTGAAAGAGAAAATGCATTTCAAGAATGTGGAAACAGCTCTAGATAAACAAGCACCCATTTTTTATCCCATCCACATGCATATGGAAGACCCACACCAATTTGATATTGAGTTCTAAAAAACCACCCTCTTGATCTGTTTTGCTCATTTGCAATTTGCATGATACTTTTGGACCGGTTATCTAAGGGTCTTTTTGGATGAGAAGAAGAAGTTGAATAATTGATGGAGAAACGGAGAAAGCTGTCCTCTGTTCAAATCTGTACCGTGGATTATATGTATATGTATATATATAGAATTATTGCATGCAGTGGCAGTGGCTATTTCATAGGGTTAAGTTTGTCTTATTTTTGTTTATGAATTTAATTTTGAGTTTTCTTTTTGAGTTGGTGGCCTTTGATTTTTGGGCAGTGCAGTGCTGATTTTACAATGTTTTCTTTCCCTTTTAAGTTCATTACAGTTTTCAGAGCAGTGAATTAATGGATGCTAAGTGATACATCTGTCCTTATAGTTTACACAGAAAAATTAATCTAATCATGCAATGAATATTCAGTTACAATCCCCCATACAAGATAGAGAGCTTCATTTTCACACCCATAATTCATAAAATGATCTCCTTTCGTTCTTATGTGGATAATTTTGGTCTTATATTTTGGTTGGAACAGGCACAAAAGAGGGCTAGAATTCACAAAATTCGAATGGAAAATGGTGCTATAAAAGCTGCTGAAGACCTTCAGAAATGTAACTGTGAATTAAGAGAAAAAAATCATTGTGCTCTTTTTGTGGATATTTCTTTTTGGCCCTCTTTACTGATATGTTTGCCATCTCAGATGCAGATGATCCCTCTAATGATCCAAATATATCAGGGGACCCTTACAAGACATTATTTGTTGCAAAGCTTGTAAGCCATTTTCTGATTTTATGCATAATTCTTATTTCTCTTAGCTTAAAAAAAAACTTCTCCTCTCTCTCTCTCTTTCTCTCGATATACATATATATATATGTTATGTGTATCGTATTTTTGTTTTTTATGGCTTCCATGTGATACAAGATGTTATGTGTATCTTCTTTTTTTATTTATTTATTATTTTTTTTTTTAATGGCTTACAGCGATACAAGGTAATGTTGATTGCTTTGTGTCATATATGCTGAAATAGAATTATGACACAACAGAACACAGGATTGAAAGGTAGTTTGAAGCGTATGGGCCGATCAAGTGGGTAGGTATTTTATAGTATCCCAAAAGGGTGCTCAGGTTATTACTGTTAACTTTGTAAGAGCTACAGTGAGCATTTTAGTTGTTTTTTGGAGGTCCTAAACTTTATTTTCCTTGTTTTTCAAGCTCCTGAAATGCAAAATTCTCCATTATTGTTTTTTTTAAATTTCTTCACCTCCAAGCCTCTTACACATTACTGGGTGTGCTGATCTACTTTCATTTGGAAAGTCAAATTGTTTGTAACGCCCCACCCCTACACGCATGCATGATATTGTTCGCTTTGGCCCACGGGCCTTACGGTTTTGCTTCTGATGGATCTCAACCCATCAAAAGGTCTCATGCAAGGTAAGGGTGTAAGCTCTACATATAACCCCATTCACTTTCCTCTTTATAGTCGATGTGGGACTCCGAAGCGTCACAATCCACCCCCCTTAAAGCTGCACGTCCCTGTGCAGTAGCCTGCCACTCTCGGTAGCCTGCCAGCCCTCTTGGCTCGCCCACATGAAGACCCGCCCACTTACACTAGACCACGGTAGGGGACCTACACTCGAACTAGTCGAGAGTCGGCTCTGATACCATTTGTAACGCCCCACCCATACCCATGCATGATATTGTCTGCTTTGGCCCACTGGCCTCACGGTTTTGCTTCTGATGGGGCTAACAGGCTACCGAGACTGGCAGGCTACTGCACAGGACGTGCAGCCTTAAGGGGGGTGGATTGTGTCGCCCCGGAGTCCCACATCGACTATAGAGAGGAAAGTGAATGGGGTTATATGTAGAGCTCATACCCTTACCTTGCACGAGGCCTTTTGATGGATTGAGGCCCATCAGAAGCAAAACCGTGAGGCCCGTGGGTCAAAGCGGACAATATCATGCATGTGTGTAGGGGTGGGGTGTTACAAATGGTATCAGAACCGACGCTCGACTAGTTCGAGTGTAGGTCCCCTGCCGTGGTTTGGTGTAAGTGGGCGGGTCTACATGTGGGCGGGCCAAGAGGGCTAGACAGAGACTGGCAGGCTACTGCACAGGGACGTGCAGCCTTAAGGGGGGTGGATTGTGACGCCCCGGAGTCCCACATCGACTATAGAGAGGAAAGTGAATGGGATTATATGTAGAGCTTACACCCTTACCTTGCATGAGGCTTTTTGATGGGTTGAGGCCCATCAGAAGCAAAAATGTGAGGCCGGTGAGTCAAAGCGGACAATATCATGCATGGGTAGGGGTGGGACGTTACAAAAATTTTACTCTTCTATCTGTCACTTGATCCTTTTATACTATGTTTTTTTTTTTTTAAATAAAAAATTATGAAGCTTGTCGGCCTTATTCTCCAGGAGAATAGCATCTTAAAGTTTAATGGTCAGTCCTCTTTACTATCTAGTTTTTATTACAAAGCTCACAGGCCATAAGATTAAATCTTGAAGCCTGTAGCCTAGCCAATCAACTAGGTAGGCTTTTGTATTTTGATAAGTGTTTCAGAGAATTTTGTCTCTCTTATTATCTGCTTGGAGGTTCTAATTTTTTTAACCTTTTTTCCAAGCACACCTGAAAAGCCGAATTTCTAGCCTGAAAACTGAATTACAATCATCATTGCATTCCTAAATTTTTTCTCAAGCAGTTCTTTATTTTATTTATTTATTTATTTCGGCACATAGAAGCATTAATTGAAATGCTGATCTCTGGAAAATCAAATGGCCCTGCCAAAAAAATGGAAGAAAGGAAAATAATACCTCAAACTCAAAACACTGCCTGTATCAGTGCTCAATCCTATTTAGTTTCTGGTTTCATCTCATGAGATCCCTGGTGAGGAGGGCGGATTAAGTGTTCCTTAATCACTAAAGGAGATTGTGAGCACCCATTTTTATGTTTACTTGATTTGAAAATGATAATAGTGATGCCAGATACAGAAGGGAAAAGCCATGGATATAGTAAGGGCACGGTTTACACATAAAAAATGAAGTATTTGATACAGTACGGCATGATACTTTGCCTATTTAGAGTATTTGGGTATCATAGGTAATAATTATTTCCTGCCTCACTAGTTAAACTTGGGAGCAAGCAAATTTGAAGGTCTTTTCTGACCATTGCAATGTTTTCAAATATCAAATTTCTGCCGATGCCGGGTAAATGGTATAGGAGTGGTACAAGTATCTTTTGCCTCTCTCAGTAAAATGGGTTTACTGCCATCTATGTTTCTATTGACAATTTCTTAATTTTTAAAATCTTTTTGTAGAAATTATTTCAGGGATTCAGAAGACTGAATAATATGTAGTGAATAGTATTTAGTTTTCTATTTGAAATAATAACTCTGGTAAGGGGCATTGCTTAATTTGTTTTGCAACTCGTATATTGGCCATGCACTTTGGTTTTTATGCCAATTCACTTCCGATGGCGGTGTTACTCGACTTGCTTCATCCTGCATGACAAAGCTGTAAACCTTGGAGAAGAGCTTGCTAGTAACATTGCCTTACTGTCCTTTATTTTCAAGCTTTGAAAGGAAAACTACTATCTCCCTCTTTTTATGTCTGGTGCCTTTGAACATATGTGAGTTCCATTCATGCTCCTCCTGAAAAATTTTCTTTTAAGGAGGCCAATTGGAAATCTCCGTGGTTCAGAAGATATTATTTATGTATTTATTTCCTATATAGTCCCTGCTAAGGGGCGGGTAAATCTGTTCTGCAATCGGTAAACTGGCCGCATTCTGCAAATTCAATTCAATGGTGGTGATGCATCCTATTGGTTGGAGCTGTACTCCTTGCAAGGTGAGCACGGCAATTGAGGCTAGTGCATGTCTGCCGTGCCATTTAGTGTTTTGAAATTATAAATATTTTGTTGTTTATGGTAAATCCCTTACAATAGGATATAACCACATTTGTTTTATTCTATGCATCTTATTCCTTTCAATTGTTTTTTGGTTTGACAAATGATCACTGTTTCTGACTATTGATTTATTCTGTCTCAGGTTCGTTTGGTTACTGATAAGGCGACAAATAAGCCCAGAGGCTATGCATTTGTTGAGTACATGCATAGACGGGATATGAAGAGTATGTCATCAGATGTCTTGTGAAGGTATATGTTGTAATATTTTTTTAGGGTACTTATATGATGGTCTGCTTAATGCAGCTGCATACAAACAAGCTGATGGGCGGAAGTTGGGTAACAAGAGAGCACTAGTGGTTTTTGAATGAGGTAGAACTGTTCCAAAGTGGCGTCCTCGTGGACTGGGTGTTGGGCTTGGGCCTACACGAATTGGAGGTGAAGATCATTTGAGTGAATTTGCACTGTTTCTGAGGACGCCTGCTCAAATGTACAAACTTACGTGCACATGTTCTTTCATTATTTCCTCCGTAACCTTTTAATGTCTGCTTATTGTTGAATGATAGGAACCTTTGTCACAGACCTCAGTGTTGGCAATTTTATTTCTCAGGAAAATCTTTTGGTTTTAAAAGATTTTCATTTTTTTTTAGGATAATCAGGGTACTGTTGTAAAAAAATATTATTTTTCTGCAACAGTGCTGATTCCCCTCAATTCTGTCGAACTTTATAATCATTCTTCACAGACAGTTAGTACAAAGTGTATTTTTGTATGATGTATCATCTACAAACTATGGGTATTATTTTTTTTTCCTGTTTTTTTATTTGTATCTACAACTTATGGATATTTGTCATAGAGGTGATAATTATATATTGGTCAGGTGCAACTGCAAGGTTTGTATTTTTTTACTCATACTTTACACTTGAAGTGGATTTGTTGCTGCCCTCAGATTTTTGCAATGATATGCTTTTGATCTGGCAATACAGAATATACTCCCCCCTCGCTGAGCCTTGTCTTGAAATAAAATGAAACATCTTCCTTTTGTGTGGGCATGCGTGTTCCATGTTTGACATGATGCTTGACATAATGCTGATGAAAAAAGAAAAAAAAAAAAAAACCTGACATTTTTTAGCATCAGGGTTTGCCCTTTATCTGGGTCAGTTCTGAAGAAGGTTGCAATATTAAAATCTGTCCGTTTACTGTTTTTTTCTTTAAGCATGCCTTTTAATCCCTTTTTGTTCTCATGCTGTACAAATCTTGATTCTATTGAATTTTCACAGAGAACCATAGCAGTTTGCATTAGTACATGCTCACTTAGAGGAGCCAAGGTCACGGGAGGATCACCATGCAGAGAGGTAGATTCACCTTTTAAGTTCCTTTTCATTTCCACCCACTATCTAGTCATTGGCATTCCAAGATAACAACCCGAAGGCCTCATCTGGTAGTTGTATCTATTTAATTACCTAATTGAGCAGTAACACTTGTTAGACATTTGTTTACAATCAACTCTATTGCTGATTGCTGTTTGAAATTATGCATCATGGACAGGGAGAAGTCCCGGGAAAGAGGAAGGGATAGAGACCGATAGCCACGAAAAGTCCCGTGAATGCTCCCATGACAAGATGCGTGATCATAATCCAAGAGAAGATAGGCACCACAGAGACTATGACAGGAGTAGAGACAGGGAGAGGGAGAGAGATCGGGGTCATGACCATGGTCGGAACCGTGCCGGGATCGTGATCGGGACCGTGGTTGTGATCACGACCGGGAACATAGTCACGATCGTCATCGTGAAAGGGATCGAGACTATGATTGTGACGACTATGAGTGGGGTCGTTCCCGTGATAGGGATTAGGGACTATGATGTTGAGTCAAAACATGAACAGGATCGGCCTGGCGACAGGGAGAGGGAGTACAATGACATTGAGCCCGAACATGATGGAGAATGGTATGGGAACCCTGAGCCTGAAAACAAACTTGAAAGTTATGATCATTATGAGCGTCATCGCCATGGACAACTGGATCCCGATGATGAACAATAGCGGTATGAAGGAATGGAGCCCGATGACTATCAGCACCGATTTGATCGTGATGACTCAAGGCCACGAGAAAGGAAGAGTCGAGGCAGGGAACGAGAGTATTAGCCATTCAGATTTGTAGGTTTTGTTAGAGAGCTGGGTTTTCTAGTTTCCTTATATTTGAATTGAATTGTTATGCTTTGATGATTTTTTTTTTGAAGGGTGGCATCAGTGACCTTGAGGTAGGACAGATTTTTTAAACCCTTGAAGCTCCTTAAGGTATGGATCTCTCTCTCTCTCTCTCTCTCTCTACACACACACACACACACACAGAGACACACACAGAACATAACAAAAAGCAAAACCAGGTAATCTGTAACTCTGTTGGACCTCATCCCCAGTGACAAAATTAGCTAGATTATCATTTAGAATATGTCAGAATTACACTACTTCTGGAAGTTGGGTTTAATTTCTCTTAGCTAGACTGCTAGAGTCCTTAGTGCTATCTGGGCAGCTTCTCATCCGTCATTCCCATGAAATGAAGTTGGGTTCAAGTGGAAAGGAGGTTTGTAATTTGTATGCTACCCGAAGATACTGCTTGTGCTGAATTCTACTCAATGTCATGAAGATCCATTTTTCTGTGGTGTTTTCCCACCTGCATTCCTTCAAGTCTGACTGGTTGCTTTATTGCCATCAAGTTTTCTCACTGGTGCAGCTGAACAGAGATTTATTTGCATTAAGTTTTAGTAGTCCTTGTACAGAGAGATGGATGGAGGTGAAATCATTCTGGGCAGTGAAGCGAAAAAGAATGTTGCACATGGTAGCTATTGGTGTTGGGTGGTTTAATTAAAAGAGCTTTTTCATTGTCAGTCCTCCAAAAGCAAGCAATTCCACCACCAGTCATCTTTGATGGATCAATATCCTCCGCCGTCTGATGATGTCGAAGAAACGGAGAAGTTCTTTGCTCTTATGAAAAGTATTTGTGCCAGAAAAAAGAGTATGATGAAAGAAGCAAATGAATCAAATGCCAAGAAGCAAAAGGAAAAGAGAACAACAGTTTGGACCCCAACCTTTTGAGTGGGAAGATTTCATGCTGGAGATGGAGTCCAAAAGCCTAAAATTTAGAAAAGAGGGAGGAGGGAAGATATGAAAATTTAAATTTCAAAATATCATGCCTAAAATGGTTGAAAGGGCAAATTAGTCCTGAAATATGGGATCGTGGGGACGTAGGGACCTTTGGTTGTAAATTGTCTAGCGGAGTGGACTAAAAGTCTAGAACTCTTAAATGGAATTTGTGTGGACGAGAGGTTGGATACGTTTCACTTTAGGGACTTTTCGCTAATTTACTCTTTATTTAATATGTAATCAGTAATATGTTTAATCATACAGTGGGACCTTATCCTATTGGGGTAAACTTTTAGAGTACGTAATTGAATAGGAAGGTGTTGGTTTTGAGCGGTTCAGGTTCTCAATAGATGGGTCCATCATAGAGTTTCAGTCCTAACGGTTTTATATATTCTATTCACATGTTTTACACTTGAGCAATTTAGTGGTGGCCCAACTCCTTGAAATGAAACTTGATCAAAAGCAACAGACATGGGGGAATTATTAAATCGATGCTCAATATTAGGGAGGAGCCAACTTCTAATTAAGTAAAATTTGGAGATATGCCATTGTGCTGCATTTGGTGCCGCTATAAACAATAGTGGAAGAATTTATTTATAGGAACAGAACGTCGAAAAAAAAATATACTTTCTCATGTGATATAATTCCATAAGAGGATCAAATACGATATTGGCTTACAAGAGAACCTTTTGCTACTAAAAATAAAATAAAAGAAAGAAATAAAGAAAAGACGAACTGGATCATGCATGAGTTCTTTGTTGATGATAATTTAAATGTAAGCCTTTAAGCATGGATGCATCATGCATGCATGCATTCCAATTGCCACTGTCTCTTTTATGTTTTGTTTCCTAAGAGTAACTGCTGCTTGGTTATCATCGGGACATGTTTTTAATTTGAGATTTTGCCTTTGCAGCAATGGGTTTTATGTAGAACTCATCATCATGGACCTAACAAGGGAGTGCCCTTTTCTTCTAATGATATCTATGGTCTAGTGGATGGCCCAAGTTTAATTTCCATTATGCAACCAACATTTGGAGGATCTTGTCACACCCTCACAGTCAAATGGGACTTTCTGTAGGATTAACCTACAGGGGGCCTAATTCTATAACTAGATCCTATCATCATTCAGGTACCATAAATCAATAAATTAATGAAGAAAACCTTCCAACCTCCCAACACCTGGCTAGGGTACCAGTACCAACACAAAAATTTCCCCCAGTTATGGATCTTCAAATCAGCATGATAGATGGGGCTATGTCAGTAGTATGCAATTCAATATTGCAGTGCCTTTTTTATTTTTTTTTTATTTTTTTTTTTTTGTTTTTCATTTTTTTTTTTTACCAGCCAAGAGGGCTGGACCTATGAGAGACCAAACATATGCGAGAGGGAATGCCCGCACACATTGGAGAGAAGACCACCTGCATACATAGGAGAGAGAGGACCGCCTCTATAGGGAAGGGAGATGACCCAGGGATTGATCACTGGGCTGGGGGGAGAAATGAGATACTCGACCTTTGGGCTATTAGTCCCTGCGTCCTCTCCATTATTCCCATCCCACTATCTATCATCAAGTAAAGTTTTACTTTTATTAGAGCAATACATACCGCCTACTTGATCATATTTAAAATAAGTGATTTTACCATTCTTGTCATACTTTTATAACTATTTTTGACATCAGCAAATGATAATGGGGATAAATCTGGTTTGAGGGAGTTTTTTTCTTGATGATACAAGATCTGTTTTTTTTTTTTTTTAATAAAATCTTTATACCAAAAAAAAGAAAAGAAAAGAAAAAAACATGGACTAGTTTCGGTGTGGATTAGGCTAGTGCACACATTTTCTCCAATAAAATCTTTGAGATTCTGTGGCTTTATATTGTAGATATATTATGATAAATTTTAATTTGATGTTCAAAGATCTAATTAGCATACGCACCAATTCAAGCAGAGTAGGTAGGAAATGAATGCCTTTCCTTTTTGGTCTTCATTCTTAACTAGTTTCGGTGTGGATTAGGCTAGTGCACACATTTTCTCCAATAAAATCTTTGAGATTCTGTGGCTTTATATTGTAGATATATTATGATAAATTTTAATTTGATGTTCAAAGATCTAATTAGCATACGCACCAATTCAAGCAGAGTAGGTAGGAAATGAATGCCTTTCCTTTTTGGTCTTCATTCTTAACTACTTAAAAAACTCATATGTATTAAATTCCTAAGTATTTTAATGCAAACAAATAGGTACTTAGAGTAATGGAAGGGAGGCCACAATGAAGTGATACTCCAATGAATTAGAGCTCACCAAGTGAAGGATGACATGGACTCGAGGGGGCTTTTGTGTGACCAGAATTGGATTTGGGACTTACATGGATTAGGACAAGTTTAGATGGCATCGATGTGAATAGAATTGGATGGGAATGACTGACCCCAACTTGTATCAGAGCCTAACTGGTGGGAGGGATCCTTTAGTAAGATTAGAGTTTTGATGGGATCCTATAGTATGATGAGTTTTGATTGATCAGAGTCATTTATTTGCGAAACATATAGTCATGATTGATACAACCTTGTATAGAACTTTGACTGGACTGGAATTTGGACCATTTATTCCTAACTGGAGGTTTATCCTGTGTGATATCAGCGGGTTCAATCTAGAGAAGGTAGGCCCATAGATTTTTTTTTTTTGGTAGAAAAATAGGCCCATAGAATTAAATTAGATGATTAGCTTCTGTTAACACATTATGAGGGAGAGAATAAGGGGTTGCTTAGATGGTTGGCAATGCCGCATCTCACCTAGTATGCCACTCTTTCCATGTGCTTGAGCTTCTCTTCCCACGGTGTGCGCTTTCTCTTCCCACTTATGTGGGCTCTCCCACCACCCTATGCTGGGGTTAAAAAAAAAAAAAAAAAAAATGTTTTGCTGGAATCTCTGGCCCAATTGTGTTTTTTTTCTTTTTTTCTTCTCCTCTTTCTTTCACCAAGTCCCTCATCATCAATTATCTTTTGGCAATTTGTCAGCTTCACCTTAACGTTTGGCATTTCAGTAAGCTGGATTTAATGAGGGTTCGATGGTATGGTTTGATCCAAATAATGAATATAATTAGGTGATATTCTTGCCCATCAACCATCGCATGGTAGAAGTCTAGATCCAACGGTTGGATGCCATCCCTCTAGTGTGCCATTGTAGAGATTTTGCTTCATTGTTTCATACTAATGTGGTCTCAATCTGATCCTAAATAGATTGCTAGACCAGTTGGGTTCAAATTCTGAGCCCTGCTTGGTTTGAACTATGAATCACAACTCAAAGATCACACTACAAACATTACCCCATATCTCAACCATCTGATCTACTAAATCTTACAGTCATATTTAGGCTACTTACAGTTGATTTTACTATCTAATTGGTGGCCAGCAACTGGAAATTAAGAACCAGCTGATCAACTAAAGCTACTATCATCATGCAACTGTCCGTGGGTCATATCCTCAATTTTTGGGCAGTTCAAGCTTTTGCCAACCATCAGTTACCAGTAGGTTTTTGATCCTCTGATTGAGGTCTTCTTGTACTCTTTTTTGTCTGTCTAGCTTCCTCCTGTTGTCTTCCTTTTGGGGGGACTTTTGGAAGTCCTTGTTCTCCCCCCTTCCCTTCTTTTCAATACAATTGCCTTTAAGCAAAAAAAACAATACAACAGCCTGTAGGTGATTGAATCCTTTGACTGTAGTCTGAACCAAATTGATTACTTTAGGATGAATAAAGTCTTAGGCTAGCAAATGCCCAGCCATATCCAAGCCCATTTTGGGCTGGAAACTGACCTTTTAGTTGCTTAGGATGGGCTTGGGCCTCGCTCTCTTGCCCCATGCGAAAAAGGTTAAAAATCTAACTAGATGGCTTGCTTTGGAGAGAAGAAGGAAGAAGAAAAACCCAGCAACAAAAGGCATTATAAATCTTATAGCAGCCAAATGCTTCATCATCAAATTAGTGATAAACATGAATCATGATTAGGTTAACATATGGTGAGACAGGAGTTGGTCCTTGTATGCGTCGTTTCGTATCATACTGCTTAATTCTCCTGCTTCACCTAGGAGCCCATTTGGATGCTTCTTTTTTTTTTTTATTAGGGGAAAGGTAGATGGAAAAGTCTCTTTACGGATATAAAAGTTGTATAATAAATCAGCCACATCAAATTATCCTAATCCTTGATTTGAACAGCCAATTTTTGAAGGTCTTTTAGCAATAAGTTTTTTAAAATTCAATTCAACGGTGAGAAAATGTTTGATGAACATAAAATTAGGCATGGTACTAAATCATTATAATCAATATCATTGCCTGTCAAGGTTTGTTCAAACACTTGAGCCATTATGGTTGTCGTCATCATCATTAGAGCCTTATTCTAAAGTTAGGTAAAAAAGTTTAATCAAAACTCAACAATTTGAAGTACAAACCTAGGGTTACATTGATCATCTTCCTATGAATACACACAAACAAGTTGATTTGTAGGTGACCCTACCCCCACATGCCATAAAGATTGAAATACTGGTAAGACTCAACAGAGATCGAGTTAGCCCAAAGAGAATGATTGAGTGGCCCACCTACTTATCTTCCCAAATCGAAAACCCCCATCACACCAAGACTTCTTGTCTTGAGGATGGGGCATGCCCTACATGTTGTCTATTCGGGCAGTCCCATTATTTTTCCTATGGCCATGAAAGAAGATGCTTCCAGTCTAGTGGACCCTTTTCACATTAGGGGCTCCAAAAATGTATTAAGACAATCCCTTTCCATAAAAAAAAAAAAAAGAATCATGTGATCCTTATGGACCCATATGCCTCCTTTGAAATGGACCTTTTTTACTAGTGTTCTAAAATTAGACTGGACTGGCCCAAGCAACCCAGTTGAACTGAACTGTGTGTGTGAAATAGACCCTTTTCACCAGTGTTTCAGAAGTCTGACCTGAACAAAACTGCTACCTGATTTAGTTGGGTTCAACCAAAACTGCTGATTCTTAGATAAAGCATCTGAACCATGCAGTTCAACCCTCATCAATCATTTAAATGGTGGAAACCAGTCTGTATTTTAAGAGCCAGTGAATAAATTAAATTGAAAAGAAAAAAAAAATGATAAACTGAACTTTCATTTTTGAAACTTTAAAAGGAAAGTCTAAAAAATCTCTTTTGAGGGGAACATAGGGATAGCCTGTTGGTAAGGCATCCCACTCCCATCCCTTCCACTAGGAATCGATCTCTGGTGGGAGGTTTGAACCTCCTTCCTCCCGGTCAATGAGCTAAAGCTAAAAAAAAAATAATAATAATAAATAAATATATCTCTTTGGGACAGAAGTGTTATTTCTTAAGTCTTAAATAATTCTTTATAATATTTTTTTATTTATAAATAAATTATAATTATGATGTCATGTTGATGTCAGATTCGACCGGAAAGAGCCTCCAATTGGACCAGATTGGACCGAACCTTAGCCCCCACTGGTCACATTTTAAAGCATTGCTGTTCAAATTAAGACTCATGTGTGTATTAAGTCAAGCCCTCTAAAAATAGATCATGTGACCCATTCTCAGAGGCTGCAATTTTGTACATGAGGCCAATGGTTTGGTGACAAAAGTGGACCCAAAAATCTCCCTCATCTGATCATGACAACCCTACAATTAATGATTTACATAAAAAGCAAAAAGTTTAAGAAAGAAACATAAAAACAGTTCACATTAAATGAAAATAGCAACAAAATTGGATGGTATGATCTTCTAATTTCTGTTACTATATCAAGGACCAATCCATCAATTCAATGGTTGAATGAAAAACCCGGGGCCTCACATATTCAAACTTCAAACTCAAAAAGTTTCAAGAGGATTTTGGTTTTGATGTCTCATATTGGGTGGTTCTTTTGTTCAAAGCTAGAGAATAAAATCCCACATGGGTATATGTAAAGGTCATATGTAGATTGTAGAGAAATGTTAGTGGGCATGGACCTAACCAAGTGAAGTGATTGTCTGCCTACCCTTCAATCGACCCTTTTAAAGCCATGACATGAAAGCAACCTAAAAGAGAAGCATGCAGCACAAAAAGGAACTACCCTAAAGACTAAAGTCACAAAGAAGTACAAGATAAGAAAAATTGGCCCATCCCTCCTCCTTTTAACCCATTTCTACATCTTCATGTTTGGTTACTAATCCCATCAATCAATTAGGCTGAAAAAAATGATGAAATTGACCAAAATTTCTAACCTCAGTCATTCTTCAATGCTGAGACCGTTGAATTGTGGGGCCCGCTGGTGTTTAGGGTCATGGAGGTCACAGAAGGAAAGTGATGGGCTTGCCCCAATCCTAGGTTCCAATCTTACAAGTTTGCGCCATTTATGGGTCCAAGTAACCATTATCATTCCCATCCATTGTGGTCCTTTCAATTCACCATTACCTAGGGTTGCAAATGGGTATCTAATTGTCTGAGCATCCAAAGTCACGGTATGAAATAATGCAGGTCTCGAGCCTATTTTTGAATCTGAAGAAAATATGGATCCATATCATGAACCATGCATATAGCATCTAGAACATTCGGACCCAAAAACAGATCCCTAGTGTGTTCCAACCCAAGGTCCCAGACACATTAAGATTTCATTACACGTAAAAATTCATAAAGGCATTAAGGTCATCCTATAAAGCTTGAGTTATATTAATTTTTGAGTTAACTTTAATCATATACCATTTATTAGTCCTACTTTTATATAAAAAAAATTATTTTTAAGCTCTTTTATCCAATTATATCTTTTTTA
>QPKB01000002.1:14174611-14200447 GCA_003546025.1 Camphora micrantha
TTCAAGCTACATTACAGGATTGAACACAACCCAACCGTGGACACATCTTGGAAATTAACCATGTCCATTCTCATAATCTATTATTACTAATTTAAACATTTAATAGTTGTAACAATATTAAACATTTTCTCTTTTGAAATAAAATAAGATAAAAAATATTTTTAACTGCTAATCATTTAAGGAAAAACGGGGGATTTGTATAATACTTTTCTGTGCTATTTTGCATAATAATTATCAAAAATAAATTAAATAAAATTAAACTTTATTTAAATTTATTTGAAGCATGAATCCCATGTTAAGAATTTGTCGAATTAGACACCTCGTGTTGGTATCAAATTGTGGCGCAATCATACCTACACGATATAAGTATACTAGTGCGAATCTGCAGCAGATGCAAAAAATGAAGGATCAAAATGAGAAATAACATTGGAATAAGGCGAAGAGATACCACCCTCAAACATGCAGAAGTTAACACAAAAGGAATTTCCTCAATAAGCTGGAACAAGATATGCAAAATCTGAATCCTCCTTTGCTTGCCTTTCCAGAAGTAGCTGTCCATGAATTTAAATATCAGCCAACCAAGTACCGATAAATTCATGTTTATTGATCTCAGACTCAGGCCCCAAATTATCGCCAAAATATAAGTCCTTATATGCTGATACTTTCCAAAATCAGTGGACAATCCTAAAGAGCCAGTTTTATTTCCTTCTTTTTGCCCATTTCTCTTCCATTCTACCATAGTTGAGGCAGCAAGGAGCATTTCTAACTTTCTTCTCACTCCGAAACTTAGAAATATCTTGTTTTGAGTGGATTTCATCGCCAGAGAAATCGATGAACTCAACCAATAACTTATAAGTGAGCATTTTGAACTTGTTTTTCAAGATTTTTCAAGATTTTTTTTTAAATAGCTTAGAAAAGATGGAAAATATTAGATCTAGAGTTTTGGAGCAAAACTTTGAAGATTTGAGCACCTTTTATATTTTGCTGAAGTTTGCATTATCTTTACCTGAGTTTTTGTTTTTTTATTTTTATTATTATTATTTTAAAAGTGTAATACAAGAAACCATAGTTGTTGTGCACTCATAGTTGTTCTTAGATCTAGTGAATTTGAGCTAGATCTAAGACTTTTTAGTTTTAAATATGGAGCATTTCTTGAAATCCTGTAGATTTTTTCAAATTAGTTAGTCAAGATGATTTAAAATTCTTAAACTTGCTTGTGGGTTCTTCATTTGTCATAGATCTAGTGATTTAGAGTCTAGACTTAGGGATTTTTATTTGGAATTTGGTTCTTTTTAACTTTTTTTTTTTTTATTCTATTGATTTTTTGTTTAATATACTTGAATGTAATTGATTGTATATATGAATCTTAGTAAATTGTAGGTGAAGAATATGTAGATGTAAGATTTGGGTGTAATAATGTTCTATTGATTTAATTACTTTCGGGTTTTTATTGGGCACCTTAGGCATCATATTCATGGATGAAGGAACACCATGCATGATCCAAACTGTTAATGTGGAAGACTAGTGCGCCCACTTTATCCGCCTTGCAGCTTGTCAAGGGAGTCCAAGAAGGACGAAGAAACCTTTGTGGCTGCGCAGAAAATATAATATTAAAAGAATATTTTATGAAGATATCATCAAAAAGTGTTTGCACGAGGCTTTATATTTTAATGTAAATTTCATGAATGTTAAGTTTTTATAATTGTTTGATATTTATATGAAGGATTTCTTTAGTTTTCTTATTGGGGTTTTAAAACATGATATTAAAAAAATAAGATTTCAAGATTCATCAAAAGGTGTTAATTCTGCGGTTCTACATTCAATTAGAAATTGTATATGTTAGTTTTTCATGTGTTATGTTTTCAAAATTCTAAAATATTGCGCTATGGTGTCTATTTTGTGAGTCAAATATAGTGCGCAAAGGCATTAGAAAAAAAAAATGGTGCGCAAAGTAGATCTCAGGTACTGAAGTTGGTGGAAGCATAAAATTATCACATGTAACTATCGTGGAAATACAACTAAATAGGGGGATAATGAGATGAAGAAACACTTCGGCTCATAAGGCAGGGCCAAGCAGCCAAATGTAGCAATGTGCCCCCTATTGTGAAGAAAGAATTGTAGCAGCTGTTGGATGCCGCAAAGCATGAGTAGTCATAGAGCAAAGAAGGCATCTTGAATATTATCATGCAAACAAGAGGTCTTCAAGCCTAGAGAGGGAGATATACTTTCGCATGATGATGAGGACCTAGACATCGCTGCAGCAAAGAAGTCAGAAGTCCCCCTTACACGAGGAAGAAGCGAGAAGAAGAATGTAGCTTGAGGCCACTAGAAGAGGAGGCCAATATGAAAGGAAAGTCCCATCCGGCAGATGTAGTATACTGCGCCACGTGTTTAGTAAAAACAACCCCGCCGACAAAGAGGCCACCTCCTCCTCCATTCACACTGAACCAAGGAACCAACTTACTTACACTAACATTGGTTTATATCGACTACAAGTCTACAACCCACAGCTCCAAAGCCAACATCAAAGAAGAAGAAGAAGAAGAGAGTTTTAAGGGTCAGCAAGATTACTTTTGTTCAATTAATTTGGACTATATTTTTCAGAGAAGGACGATGTACTGGCTTAATGGCTGGAGGGAATAGAGGAACCAGTGCTAAATGCTAACCCAGAGCTCACAGAATGGTTGGGGAGGTGATTAGGGAGAGAACGAACCGATGCGAGCCTCAGAAAGGCTATGTTAGATATCTAAGACATATGAACAGAGGCATATAGACCTGGCCCTGAGGGAGGCTATGCAGGAGATTGCGTTAGGACAACATCTCTATCAGTTCATCATCAAGTCCCGTATCTACTGGCGCTCCTAATGCTAGAGGTGATGCAAGCAGTGGTAGGTATAGAGAAGATGAACCCCCTTACTGTGAGATACTTAAGCATTTTCCTGCTACTACTGACTTGATCCTAGCTATGGCTATCGATGACATGTCCCAGAAACCTAAGCAGAGACTAATAGTAGTGGCTTTTTTTTTTTTTTTTGGTAAAAAAAAAAAAAAAAAGGTACTTCCGGGGATGATGTCACCACCAAGAAGGCGCCATGAAGTACTACCCAAATTTTGCCCACTGGTGATGCCATTGCCACCACTAATTCCTCTAACACAGATGTTATGGGATGACGAGAACAGCTACAACAATCCATACGCATCACCTATGTTTACCCCCATCAATTTTATAATGACAAACCCAGTCATCTTAATCTACAAAGGAGACATCACCATATCAAGGCTCTTCCCCCCTCCACAACCATACGGATATAGGAGTGCAACACAGGAGTTTGGTTGTTATTATAACCCTCTATGAAAAGATGATATCGAGCCTGGTGTCATCCACCTGGTATTGAGCTTTGCATTCTTAACCATCACCAAGTCTCCTCCAATCCAAATAAATGTACATTGCTTCATTTTCATGCTAATGTTGTTTTACTCTTCTTCAAAGTTCATTTTTAATTACTACTTAACTTATAAGATGTTTGTCAATTTTTTAACTCACAAGTCTTAGTTCGTATGTATTTAACACTAATATTTATTAGATATTAAAACATAACATACTGGATAATTGAGTACTTGTTTCTTAAGTGTTCCAACACTAATAGACATTAGATAGCTCATAATTATGGTTGCATTCTACAAAAATTGTGATATTTCTACTTCTTTTAATATAAATACATGTCGCCGTTGTCATCTAAGCCTTGTGCCAACTATGTTGAGGTCGGCTATACGAATTATGGTTCTCCATTCCAATCTATCTTCAGCCAAATCCTCAGATAAGTTAAACTTCTTCATATATATTTATACTACCTCCATCTAGGTCCTCTTTGGCCTACCCCTTCCCCTTCCCCTTGGTGGGCCATCAACCTTCATGGCCAAACATTTTTCTTACCGGAGTCATTACCAGCCTACGTTGGACATGCCCAAGCCATATCAAAAGGGTTTCTCTAATTTTATCCCCGATTGTTATTACCCCTAAATGCTCTCAAAAGGCTCATTTCTAATCTTATCCTTCCTAATTTTACCACTCTTTTAATATGTACATGTAACTTCATTTTAATTTTAAAACTAATTTTAGACAATTTCCAACAAAAACAACGATACAGGGACCAATATTTTACTTCATAGTGTGTGCTCATGTAAAAGAACATTGTTTTCTACCATATTCCAATATTCTGTATTTTTTCAATATATTTTCCCAAGTTTTTTGGGATTGGAAAAAAAAATTCATGCCACAACGGACTATGACGCCATGTCAAATTATTTTTCACTGTCGACTGCAAGCCACAATGCGCCTCTGGTTTTCAATCATACGTTGCGATCCCAAAGTAGATAATATTTTTTGATAAATGTGAGGCAAGGCAACTAGACCATTTGCATTCTTATTAGTGTGGCAATTAGACATGAAACCAGTTTCTTTATCTTAAACCAAGAACCACCAATAAAGCAACCATATTTTGTAAGAGAAATAAGTATAGACTAAATGAAACAAGATTGAATTAAGCTGCCACACGATAGCCAAAAAACTTAAGATCCGCCATCACCTACCGGCTCTGGGATCATAATTAGTTGGAAAGAACAACAAACATCAGCATCATTCGTCTCCTCAAAATTAATCAAAGGAGAATTTGAGGAAACAAATGAGTTTGATGTTTGAAATTGGATTTATGTGTGAGAAAGGTCACCCCTCATGTACAAGGTATTAACATGCCTTACAATAATGACTTCATTCAGTTGCTTCAAGCAGGGATTACATAGGTCAGTAAAATGATCTCTTGCTGCCATCAGCACCATATTGACCAGCAGCCACCAACTGTTTAAACAGTGTGGGGCTCGCCTATTCTTGATATAAGCCGCTCATACCACACAACTCTATATGAGAACTAACCTATATTTTGTGCCAACGAGAGTGGTATACACCATTGGATTGATCAACGGTTGTATATTGGTATCCTATACATGATAAAGCAGCAATTTATAACACTTAAATCAGAGTCAAATTTGAGCCAATTGCTATTAGAGATGGAGCATTTAATATGAGCAGGCTAGAACAAGCAAAGGTCGGCCCACAGGTTAGACAGGGTTCCTAGCTGATGCAGTCTCGGAGCTTAAACCTGACGGCAATTGCTGTTCCAACAACTTACAAAGTCAGATGCCCTTGAAGACGGCAACCAGAACTCAAGAACGCTAAAATGAAGTAAAGCAAAACAAAATCACCACAACCAATGAAGGAAAACCAGGTTTTCAAAGCAAAACCCTACTCGCACCTTGCACAAATCCAACTATCCAAGGGATGATGCAACAATTGAAGGCGGCCAAAAACAGAGAGGTGCTTTATTTAAATATCAATTGAATGCAACCTGAGTTCGCAAGTGAACCACTAAACAAAAATAAAACCTACTAAATAAGATGTACGTTTAAAGTCAAAATCAATCAATCAAATAAATAAAAAACCTCAAATGATTAGGATGTCTCTTTGAGTTAAAAAAGGTGTCCAAGGAAAAAAAAAAAAGGAATTAAAAATGAAAATAGTATAAATACAGTTGAACGCTTCAGTCACATGCTAGTTATTTATATCTAAAACCCCCACAAAATATTTAAAATAAAAAGGAAGCTCTTAAGAGGATTCGACCACGAAATAACCTTTTAAGAATTGAAACACTTAAAAAAAAAAAAAAAAAAAAAAAAATCTCTTAGCTACCTATGGCTATTTCGACTTAGCTGAATCGCTTGAATCATAAGATTCATTTAAAACAACTATTGAATAGTAGACTTCACTTGAGGAATTTGTTGCGTAGACCATCATCAAAACCCTAGTCCCAACTATGATGGGGTCGACTACGTGAATTATGTTTCTTCATTCTGATGTATCCTAAGCCAATTTCAAATAGGGTGGACTTCTTCCTATCTATCCTTACTACTTCCATTCATGTCCTCTTTAGCCTACCCCTTTTCCTCGGTGGGCCATCAACCCGCATAGCAAAGCTTTTCCTCAACGGTGTCGTTCCTACCAATGTTGGATAGCCCAAACCATCACAAATGAGCCTCTTAATTTATCCCACATTGATGCTACCCTAAGTGCTTTCAAAACCACTCATTTTTTTATTCTTTCTTTCTTATTGTTACCACACATCTATGTCAA
This sequence comes from Camphora micrantha, assembly GCA_003546025.1. Taxonomy (NCBI): domain Eukaryota; kingdom Viridiplantae; phylum Streptophyta; class Magnoliopsida; order Laurales; family Lauraceae; genus Camphora; species Camphora micrantha. The sequence continues at coordinate 14,180,796 of QPKB01000002.1, forward strand.
CATTCTCATCTTTGCTACACCCATTTCCTGCATGTGTTGCTTCTTGATTGGCCAAATTCTACTTCATAGATCATAGCCCGTCCAGTCGCCATCCTGTAAAACTCTCCTTCAATCTTTGTGGTATCCACCAATAACAAAGCACTCCAAAAGCGACCTCCACATCAACCATCCCTCTCTTTTAGTTCTATGTTCTAAATCTTTCTCAATCTCTCCATCCTTACTAATTATCGAGCCAAGGTATTGAGATGAATCTCTTGAGTTGAGCTTCAATTCTCATAGGAGTTTCAACTCTTTAGTTATCCCCATTGAAGTTGCAATTATGTACCAGCTTCAATTCGACAAAATCTTGTGTTTTTTAATGTTCTTTCAAGTATGGAAGGGTAGAAGAGTTGCATAGAAATGTTGCTTGAAGAGAAGAAAAGAAGAAAGAAGCTTTGCCATGTGTTTTAAAAAATTATGCAAAGTAGATGTCAGTCACACGCTGTAGCAGGTCAGTAGCGGCTTGTAGTGGGACTGTAACTGTTCATAGTGGCCACGACATTTGCGAGCGTGATAAATTGACCACTATGCCCGATATTACGGCGACTACGTAGCCTTTCCTGTTTTCGTTCTTGCCAATGCTTTCTTCATTTCTGCAATCCTAATTATGAGATAAAAGCTACGTCCTACTAATGAAGTATCCTCACTCGATCCCAAAGCTCCTACAGAGTTTTCATTTAAAAGTTTGTGAAAATATTCTCACCACCTTTCTTTAATATCATTGTCCTTCACTAAAATCTTCAGTCGTCACTCTTTATACATCTAACATGATCTAAATCCCTACTTTTCCTTTCCCGCGTTTTTGCAAGCTTGAAAATGTATCCATCCTTCTCTTGTTTCCAACTTAGTATATAGGTCATCAAATACTTTGGACTCTGTATCACTTACTACTTTGTTAACTTATTTCGGCCTTCTTTAACATTTTATAATTCTTCATATTCGTAGTCCCCTAACAAATTTTATAGCAGTGTCTTCTCTCAAATAGCTTCTTTGGACCTCTACACTCCAAAACCAAGTTTCTTTATTAAAGTTATCTTTTTCCTTTGTACTCTGAAGGGGCTGTATGGGCGGGTTGACCAGGCCTTGCCCTGATATAAATGGGGCACAAGCTCTATTGCATGGAAGATGCACCTATGCCCCCTGGACCCAGGTGTGGACCTGTGGTGGTACTATGGTCCCACAGAAATGGGCCAGACAGTCATTAATGAACTGTTCTGCAATCATGCACAGTCCCTAAAATTGACAATTGGTTGGATTCAGAACCACAGTGGCCCAAAACCACTCCTACACAAGCATACAGGTCCATTTGGCCAATCACATCCTTATTCCAAGAGTGCCCGACTGCAAAAGCGTAGCATGCAATGTGCTCTTCAAGCTTGTCATCAAGCGGCTCCTCCATTGGTCAAGCATGTTGATAGTATGATGCTGACAGCAGTAGAGGATGGTTTTCTTCACAAAGATAATCAACAACTTTTGGAGCTCCGTTCACAAGTTAATGTGACAACTCAGGTCCTAACAGGTTTCTTCATAAGTCAGTATACCCTGAGTTGGATAAGGGCCCAGATTCATCCTGCCCAATTGATTTAGTGAGTTGGGCCTTGTTTTATTTTTTTATTACTAATGTAGTAGGCCTGTGTATGCTGCGATATGGGAAGGGTTAATTGCTGGGACCCAACTTCTTGTAGTTTCGTTATTATCAGGAAATAAATTAGATGGAGGCCCAAAGAATTCCTTAAGAAGCACGGCCCAAGCCCATGAGGGCTTCGCACGGATTCCGATGAAGGAGTTCTCAGGGGAGCAGAGTTAAACCCTAGTCCATCCTACCCCTTTTTGTCTCTCTCATAACTCATCGTTGCAATTGATAGATAAAGGTCATTGTTGCAAGTGAGAGAGAGAGAGAGAGAGAGAGAGAGAGAGAGAGAATTGGAGATGAATCAATTTATTTTCTCATGTCTCATAGGACTGCTACAGTACTTTTGTGTTCCTGTCGACAATATGGTTGGAAAATTTGAAATCCCTACCTCTAGCCATAGAAATCATACCAGAATTGATTGTCACTGATACTAGGATGGTTAGTGTGTTTTGCAACTCAAATCAAAACCTAAAATTGGGAGAAATCCAGATTTGCATGATGCAGGCCAAAGTGCAGTTTTCGAATTTGGTGGCGGAGCCCACATGCGCCACCTGATGAATGATCAGATCCGATGATCTAAAAAATGACCTATGGGTGACCTTAATAGACCTGCCCCCTTTTAGGGACAGACCCTGTGGGGTTTACGGATCCTGGTCCATAAACCTGTCCAGGTGATGGGAGACATTGCCGACATATCATACTATGAGTTTGGTGATAGAAGACCCAATTTCAGATGTTAAAATTAGATGACTGGATTACCTGCTGATAGTTTGATTATTAGGTGATGTTTTGATGTCATGTGATCATGATGCAGTAAGGGAATCCGAAGTGATCATGATACAGTAAGGAAATCCAAACCAGAATCAGATTTACCCAGGTTCACAGCGGTAAAATACAGTTTTGGTCAACAGGGCCTGTGGGACCACATGGCCCACCTGATCAAGGATCAGGACCAAGCATCTGATAGAGGACTGGTGGATGAACATTGGGGTTTGGTCCTGTTGTGGACTGGGCCACTGAGGCCGACCATCCAGTAGACTCCAATTGAAAAGGCGTGAGACCCATCTCTGATATTGTCGATACTGGGATACCCTTTTTAATTTATCTCCTTGTTTTAAAAGTTTTCTGAAATTTCAAAGGAAACCCTGGTATTTTTATATAAATCACAACTAAACCTTTATGATTTATTTACTTAAGAACCCCTCAAATTATTGGATATTGGATGCTTTAGAGTTTAGACCTTTCCACAGTGACTGTTTTGGACTCAAGGAATTACTTTGAGTGGTTCATGTCATGTATTAAAGAATGATAAAGCGCTTAGTGCCTATGGGGAATGCATGTACCATAACTTTAGAATGGGGAGTTGTTTCGGGGTTTGGATACTTAAGAAATTATGAAACAAGTCCTTTTAGTTGTTCTAAATTATGAAACAACCCCTTTTAGTTATTCTATGTTGACAGAACTTCACAAAGGACCTCCACATTGACAAAACATAAGATGCGGCTTGCTCTAATGACAATATGAGCGGTAATTGGACGTCCCATGTATAAATAATTTCTTTATTGATTACATAAGTAAGAGGTTGATCATGTGTTGAAAAAATAAGAAATTCGTAGGTATATGGGCAATGCCACATAAGCGGGCGCCGATTCCAAACTGGAGTGGGGCATTAGATGAAACCCAGCTTATGTGGGACTGGTCATATATCAAAAAGGGAATGACATTGCATCTTTGCACGTCATGACATATTAAAATTCTTAATTGATATAAAAGAACTACTCACCCTCATGATTCAAAGGAAATTGAAACTGGAAAACCTATGCTCCTAGCACGGTACAGATTGATGTCACCGTGCTCTTGTCATCATAGATGAGCACTCACTCTGATTGACTTTGATAGTTTATGGACCCTGTGTGGGTGTGGCGCGATAAAGTTGGACAGGGACTGACATTGATGATTGACTATTGGACTTACCTTCCTTGTGGGAGTGTAAGATTGATTGATGAATTTACTTCCTTCATGGGAGTGACGAATTTATTAAACCTTTCTTGCGGGAAAGGCATAATGAATACTAGAACTCCCCTTGGGAGCAACTGATTCGACCAGTGAGATGATGCAGACAGGGACTCAATCAAGGAAGAAGATATAAGATCTTAAGGAACATCATAAGATACCCCAATTAAACTCATACCCTCACATGTACACTTTCACACATTTGCATCATTTATTATGGATCTTGATGCCAAATTTATTTAATTTTTTCTTAGAAATATTACTCACCAGTTTTACTAACAAGTGGTTCGCCCCACTTCAGGTATGGATAACATAGGAGGGTCAGCCCTTGGGCTTCAACATGGTTGATGGAGAGGACGTCAACACTCAATTAGTAGCAGGGATTAGTCATTTGAAAATAAACAATTTTAGTAGACTTAAATTTGAAATTTTATTTATCATCATCATCATCAAAGCCTTGTCCCAACTATGTTAGGGTCGGCTGCACGAATTCTGTTTCTCCATTCCGATCTATCTTAAGCCAAACTCTCAAATAAGTTACACTTCTTCCTATCCATTTTTACCACCTCCATTCACGTTCTCTTTGGTCTACCCTTCCCCTTGGTGGGACATCAACCTTCATGGCCAAACTTTTCCTTACAGGCCCATGTTGGACATGCTCAAACCATCTCAAATGGGTTTCTCTAATGTTATCCCCTATTGTTGCTACCCCTAAATGCTTTCAAAAGCGCTCATTTCTAATTTTATCCTTCCTAGTTTTATCACACATCCACCTCAACATTCTCATGTCTGCTACATCCATTTTGTGCATATGTTGTTTCTTGATTGGCTAACAGAATATAGGTCATAGCTAGTCTAATTGTTGTCCTGTAAAATTTTCCCTTCAATCTTCTAGACATTCGTCGATCACAGAGCACTCCAGAAGCAAGTCAATACTTCGATCATCCCGCTTTTATCCTATGTTCAACATCTTCATCAATCTCCCCATCCTTACTAATTATAGAGCCAAAGTAGCAGAAAGAATCACTCTGTGATATCTCATGGTCTTCAATTCTCACAGTAGTTTCAGCTCTTTCTGTATGCCCACTGAAGTTACAATCCATATATTCTTTCTACAACTTATTTTAAAGCTTTTGGATTCTAAAGCTTCCCGCCATCTCTCGAGTTTTGCATTCACACCATCTCTTGATTCATCTACCAACACAATATCATATGCAAATAACATGCACCAAGGTACCTCTTCTTGAATATGAGCAGTTAACTCATCCATAATTAATGCAAAGAGATAAGGGCTTAGGTAACTGGGAATTCCCGTCTATCCACAAGTAGTTCTCACACTCGTTACTACTCCTTCATATATGTCTTTAATAATTTCAATATAACCTTGTGGAGCATTCCTTTTATTTAAAATCCACCAAATTAAATCTCTAGGTACCCAGTCGTAAGCTTTTTCTTGATCAATGAAGGCCATATGTAGATATTTCCTCTTTGCTCGATATTTTTCCCTTAATTGCCTACGTGAAAAGATAGCTTCCACTGTTGACCTCTCTGGCATAAAACCAAATTGATTTTCAGATATCTTAGTCTTCTGTCTAAGTCTTTGCTCCATTACTTTCTCCCATAGCTTCATAGTATGACTCATAAGTCTAATCCCACGATAATTGGTATAGTTTTTGTATATATCTCTTGTTTTTATATATAGGTACTACAACACTTCTTTTCCATTCATCTGGCATTTTCTTTGTCATTAATATCGTATTAAAAAGTCTAGTTACCCAAATCTTGAGAGATTTTATTTATGTAAGACTTTATTACGGTGAAATTGATATCATTCTTTTGAGGAGTTTAATTATATGTGAAATTTTAATTGATTAGGAGAATTCCCTAATTCCCTTTGTTGTGTTAGATTTGCCATGTGTTGTGATTATGATATAAATTATAGTAACGACTTAGGAATCTTAAGAGCTCCAGATTCCAGGGCATTACAAGTGCTATCTACCTTCTTCCACTTTCACAGAACTAACTATCACAAGATAAAAAAGCAATTCTACAAATGACGACATATTAAAGCAAAATTGTAACAAGCACAGACATAGAGTAGCAGTTCGTTGCATACCTGCAGAAGAGAACTGCAATCATATTGTTTCTTAGAGGTGTCGTTGCATCCTCTAACAGTGTGCTTGTAAAATAATTTCTCAACTCCCACAACTTGTAGCTGACTAAGTTCTTCATATCCAGACTGCTTTAGGTGGAAATATGCATCTGGATGTACGTTATATAGATAACGCTGTGCATAAGGAAGAGCCCAGTTCACCAATGAGGCTCTTTCTGTGCAATCTTCCATGCCAAAAAATACTGCTTCACGAGATACCACCTAATGAAAAACAATGGGATACAATATCTTAAACTTCAAGAAACCACAACAAAATACTTGCTAACAATTCTTTATATGACTAACCTTTCAAGATAAAGGACAGCATACCTCCGAAAGAGCAGGCACCCCGATGGTTTGCATCAACTTGGAAATTTTTGCAGAAATCATTTCTTTTTCATCATTTTAAGTTCACCAAAATATAAGAAATTCAAATTCTTGGAGTACTTAAATTGTTTCATTAATTCCTCATCATCACACCAACACAAAATGCCAAAACTAGGGTGAAGTGAAACCCATTTATCCGACAGAGTCGGAAGCACTGTATTTTCCAATTTAAGGAGAGATTCTTTCAAGTACAATATCTCTTCAGGCTCCACTACTCCAGATTTGAGATCATCAGCCCACTTTAAAAGAACCCGAAGAACCTGAAAAGATCCAGGTGAAAGTATCAGAGAATGTTCAGTTATACACTATATTAGTACCATCTAAAGAATAACAAACCAGTGAAGCCATTTCCACTGTTACAACCATACAACTTGAATTTATATCTGATATGGTATATGAATACTCACCGCATCAGCTGCCTCTGAAGGCAACGAAATACTAGATAAGTTAGGTAAGATCTGAAGATAGCTACAGAAAGGAGGAATCTTATGTACACCACACTCATTCACAAAAAAATCGTGAAGGCTTGGATATATATGGGCCAGTGTCTTGGTCAAGGAACAATTAACCTCATCGACTGACGTACGCCGAAGGACCAGCTCCTTTGTCCGATCCACACAACCAGTTGGATCATCCCAATACACTTCAGCAGGAGACAAAAACAAACCAGATACAACATCCTCATGCCTTGATTTATTAGCAAATGGAACAAATATACAAGCTCCTGATCTAAACTCTTGTGCAACTTTGCCTTTGGAAGTAGCGATTCCATCCCAAATGAAGGTGTAAAACTTAGACATTTGTGCAACGCTGAAATAGAGACAAAAAGAATCCTTAAATAAAATAGTTAGAACATTTTTATCAGTGAATTGTTAAAATTTAAAATAAATAGAACAAAGACTTACAATGTATGACTCGCTAAAAAATAACCTTGACTCAAAATATTCACAATATCCATTGATAATATCCAGTGAAAAGCAATTTAATTCAGAATTGCATAACATAAAATGCAATGCAATTCAGTTCCTGGGACACCAGACACCCCTTTAGGGAGCGAGAGTGTGTGAGTCTGGATCCTATCTAACACAGAGAAGGGAAGAGGAGAGAATACTATGCGATTCTATTCAGCAGTCGATAATATACTATACAATATAATATACTACACGATGCAAATCAATTCAGCATTTCATAATATACTTGCTCTGTGAAGAAGCACAAGTATAGAACAGGTAATATTTTAAATGATCGACCAAGCTATTTATTCTCTTTATATATTTGGGAGATGCTCCTATGAGAGCATCTTTCACCTTACTATGAGAGATAGGGTGGGGGCCCTCACATCCATATCTAATGCCAACAACTTAAATGTGAGGGCCCCCACGATATCTCTCGTAGTAAGCTAAGAAACACGGACACGGACACGAGATAGACACGATACTACACGGACACGCTGACACAGCATTTCTCAAAAAAAGTAGGGCACAGACACATCGGGGACACGTTAATATTTAATAATAATAATAATAATAAATCTAATCATATACTAAAAGATAATATCATTTTAACTTTGTAATCAATTTAGCAATCAAATAAATAAAAATCCAAGTACCAGTGTACCACTGTAATATTTCCCCCTTCTTCATTAAGTTTCTCAAACTTGGTTACATATTTCCACATAGGCTTATTTATATCTTCTTCATTGGAGGGGTGTGAGCTAGAGCCAGGAATGGAACTCTTATTCCTAAATTCCAGAGGTGAAGAAGCAACTGATAAATAAAAAAAAAAAAGAATTATTTGATATAAAGAACAGTAGCAAAAAATAAAAAACATCAGCAGCAAGGACATTTGCAGATTTGCATATTCGTAGTGAAAAAAAAAAAAAAAAAGCATCAAGGAGGTTCGCAACAACAACAAAGCAAAGAAGAAAACAACAAAAACAGTCCATCTAATGATCAGAAAAACAACAGCAGATTTCAAAAAAATTAGTATAGAAACAACAAACAGATTTGATGAGCCGAAAAAAAAAAAAAAAAACACAACAGCATGAGCAAAAACTAGACAAAAAAAAAAAAACAACAAAATGTTTTTCATAGCAAATACTGAAAAAAAAAAAAAAAAAAAAAAAAGGAAGCAGCAAAGAAAGAACAAAAGAGCAGGAAAAAAAAAAGCGTACCTAATGAAAAAAGGCAGTACCACGAACAAAAAAAAGGAAGCAAAACCAGTACTGCAGCAAATCTTCTTCTTTTCTTTTCTTCTTCTTCCTTGTCTTTCTTCATCCTTCTTCTTTCATTAGGGCTGGACGGATGAATGGAGTTTTTCCTCTTTCATTTAGGGCTGGATGGACAAATTAAAAGAGCCCCCTTTTCCTCTTGAGTTATAATTTTTTACGAACAGCCCCCTTTTCGGTTTTTTTTTTTTTTTTTACTCTAATTTTAATTTTTTTTTTCCAATTAAAAGAGGCCAGCGTGTCCCTGACGTGTCCCCAGCGTGTCCGGAATATAAAAATAAAAAAAATAAATAGGATACTCTTTTTGGCGTATCCGACAAGTGTCTGGAGCGTGTCCATGTTCGACATGTGTTTAACACGACCACGACCCCGGAGAGGTGTTCCTGCTTCCTGGGTAGTAATGTGAGAGATGCTCTCATAGGAACATCTCCTTATATATATATATATATATAAATATATGGGCAAGCCTCTCCTAACCTCGAGCTTAGGATAAAATTTCATAAGCTCAAACTTGTGGGGCCCACCCTTGGTCCATCAAAATATATATATAAATATATGGGCAAGCCTCTTCTAACCTCGAACTTAGGATAAAATTTCATAAGCTCAAACTTGTGGGGCCCACCCTTGGTCCATCAAAATGGAAACCCCCCCCCCCCCCCCCCCCCGGCCCCGGATTTGCATATGTCCACCAACTTTGGTTAGATCCGAATTTACTAGACCGTTGGAACGACTATCTATCGATCCGAATGGACTGTTGCCCATTAAACTTTTGGAGCCCAGATGGAGATGATAGAAATAACGATTGGGGCTGATATTTTTTGCAGAAAGGAGGATCTCAAGGAGTCCTTGATATCCCCCTCATCCCCATGTGGATCTCACCACACACTTGAGCTTATCCAAAGCTTGAGCTTAGGAGAGATGGCCCATATATAAATATATATATATATATATGGGAGATGCTCCTATGAGAGCATCTCTCACTTTACTATGAGAGGTAAGGTGAGGGCCCTGAATTTGAGTTGTTAGCATTGGATATGGATGTGAGGACCCCCTACCTTATCTCTCATAGTAAGGTGAGAGCATCTCTCATAGGAGCATCTCCAATATATATATATATATATATATATATATATAGGGAAATATTCAAGTGCGTCTATCCCTCACCATTTGTGGTGAGGGACACCCCTTTTTGGGGTGTTTCAAGTACAAAAGGGGATCCTCCCTTCAAGTACAAAAGCCCTTTTGGACTTGAAACACCCCAAAAAGGGGTGTCCCTCACCACAAATAGTGAGGGATAGATGCACTTGAATACCCCCATATATATATATATATATATGTATTTATATATATATATATATGAGAATCGGTCCTGTAAGGACCGTCCTTACAAGTTTACGGTGCGGACCGCCTAGTGGGGCCCACTGTGAGACCCCACTAGTCATGGGACAGAGGGGGACCGAAAGATCCAAGTGGGGCCAACCTACATATCAAATTTGAAGTCAATCTAATACATCTAACCCCTTCATCCATGGTCCGCAAGTTTAACAGCTTTACATCAAACAAGAAAAATGGACCTTCAATCTAATAGTCTAGTTCATCCGAATCCATACATATTCATGGGATTTGGTGCCTATAAGGGGGTTGTGAATGTGTGGTCAATTTGGATGGGTCATAAGGTGGACTCCAGTGGGCGTTTCGAACTATGCGGACCATAAGGACAGTCCTTACAGGATCGATTCCCCATATATATATATATATATATATAATGCTCATGTACAAGCTTCCCTTATGGTCTTATGGTACAAGGCACCTGAAGGGCCACCTACCGGTCCATCTGAGCGGACCATCCAAACTCACCTCTCCTATTTACACGGGTCCCACCGGGATTTGATAGATCCGAATGGATTGACCCATTGGATCGAGGGTCAATTTTATTATTTTATATAACACACATAATATATATATAACCTTCTTGTAGATTGATTGATACATACATATAGATGGGAAATGTTCCTATACATCCTAATGGTGCATCCTTACACTAAGAACCGCTAACACACAAGGGACCCATTGATAGTCACCATAACCCATCACAAATCCAACCCCCTCACACTCACCAACCGCCAATGAACTATAACTCACCCTAATTTGACACTAATTTGAATAATAATCACCATTAGATTAAATTCTTGGACAGATGAGAATTATCAGCCTTTAATTTTTCTTTTGGTAAATCCAAAGCTACATAGTACATATTATTTATGGACTAAATACAAGTTGTCAAACTCACAAATAAATAGTTTCTAGAATTGAAATTGGATGCAAACCTAAATCCATCTGAAATTTAAAACTAAGCTCAAATGTTGACATTTATGGCATAGCTGCATTCATATTGAAATACTGGACATTGTATCCATGTCATATGCAGATCCAAATTCAGATCATTGTCGATTGGGCTTGAAATACCATAGATCCAAACTGATTTCTTAACAACACTAATTCTGGAGAGTGATTCAATAAATGCTATTGGTTCAACTTCTCAATGGAGATTAATCGTGAGTCCATAATTCAATGGAAAGAATAAGGGGTATAGCCACTTTTGTAAGGTGACTGGTTCATGTTTAGACGTTCCAAAAAACTGTACAGAGGAAGCCCCCATTGAAGAATCGTCTATAGTTTCTTCCTTTCCAGTGTTGTAATTATCCATCTTCCACTTTTCTCAATATATTAACTTTATTGATCAACCTTTCAATCTTATCCACAACTTTAGGACGGGAATCATCATCATCAGCATCAAAGCCTTGTCCCAATTATGCTGGGGTCAGATAGATGAATTTTGTCTCTCCATCTTGATCTATCCTTGGACAAACCTTCAGATAAGTTGCACTTCTTCATATCCAACCTTAATACTTCCATCGATGTCCTCTTCAGAATACCCCTTTCCATTCGCAGGTCATCAACTTGAATAAGACTTTTCCTCACCAGTGCCATTGATGGCCAACATTGAACATGTCCAAATCATGTAAAACGAGTCTCTCTCAACTTATCACCTACTAATGCTACCCCTAAATGCTCTCAAATGCGCACATTTCAAATTCTATCTTTCCTAGTTTTATCACACATTCATCTCAACATTCTCATCTCTACTACCTTGACTGGCCAATATTCTGCTACGTAAGTCATAGCCGATCATTGCCCTATAAATTTGACCTTTTAATCTTGTTAGTGCGCACCAATCACAAATCACTTCTAAAGCAAGTCCCCACTTCAACCATCCCAAACGTACCCTATGTTCGACATTTTCCCCAATCTCTCCATCTTACTAATTATCAAATCAAGGAATCGAAATGTATCTCTTTGTAGTATCACTTAAGCTTCAATTCTCACAAGCATTTAATGTCTATGCATATCCTCACTAAAGTAATAATTCATATATTGTGCCTTTGTATTATTTATTTTAAAGCGCTTAGATTCTAGAGCCTCCTTCCACCTCTCAAGTTTCACATTCGCGCCATCTCCGCCAATTTAAACTTTTTCAACTTTTACTTTTGGTTGTCCAAGCCCGGAAAATTGAGGTTTGCATTAGGAAGGTGACAAGCCAGTGTAAAACTTGTCATAACTTTTACATATACATATACATATATATATATGGAAGATTGTCTTATGAGAGCATCGCTCACCTTACTATCAGAAATAAGGTGAGGGCCCTCACATTTAAGTTGTCGCCATTGAGTATGGATGTGAAGGCCCTCACCTTATCTCTCATAGTAAGGTGAGAGATGCTCTCATAGGAGCATCTCTCACCTTACTATGAGAGATAAGGTGGGGCCCTCACATTTAAGTTGTTGGCATTGGATATGGATGAGGGCCCCCACCCTATCTCTCATAGTAAGAATGAGGACTCTTCTAGGGCCCACCCGAGGTCCATCCAAATGGACCAAACACACGACACCCCTAAATTGCAAATGTCCACCAACTGTTGGTCAAATCCGAATTATATAGACCGTTGGATTGACTGTGTATTGATCCGAATGGACTGTTGACCATTCAACTGTTGATGCCTAGATAGAGATTATAGAAACCATGGTTTGGGTTGATTTTTTGCAAAAAGGAGGGTCCCAGGGAGTCCTCGAAATCCCCCCATTCCCTATCCCCATATGGGTCCCCAGGTGGGCCCCACCACACAATTGAGCTTACCTCAATTTACCCAATCCTAAGCTTCAACTTAGGAGAGTTGCCCCATATATACATATATATATATATTTGTGTGTCTGTGTGTATGTATACATATGTATGTGTATGTATAGCAACTCCCCTAAGCTATACATATACATACATATGTATACATACATATACATACACATACACATATATATATAGGGGCCAACTCTCCTAAGTTGAAGCTAAGCTTATCCTAAACTGAAATAGTGCTGGTCGCACAAATCAAAGTTGATTATATCTGTTTTTTGCATGATGGAACTGGAAAATCCAATTCTGATTTTGGAGACGAGCATCATGCAAAAAACAACGATAATCGACTTTGATTTGTAGGACCAGCACTATTCTAGCTTAGAATAAGCTAAGCTTCAACTTAAGAGATCCATGCCCATATATATATATATATATATATATATATTTAGGTGAGGGATTCCCTCACCAAGATGGTGAGGGACAGCTGACATGGATCAAGAAGGTAGGTTGACCTGGATCCATGTCCCAAACAACAAAAATAATAAAAGAATAAAATTCAAACCTGCCCATGTGGTCATGTCTTCTCTGACGTGTATTCCACTAACATGAATAGAAATTTGGTGGGAAAGTGCTGGCCTCTTATCGATGAATAGGAAAAATTGGGGATAGTGCCGGCCTCAAGGTGGGCGCCACGGATCTCCATTTTTTCGTTTTCCCCTTTTTGCAATAGAGACTGTTTCGCCCTCTTCTCTTCCTTTAGCTAGGTCTGCCCATCTCCAACAGTGTCCATCATTCTGAAGAGAGCAGAGAAATTTGCATGGTTTTTCTCCCAGCCACGACACCTTTTGCTTCATCAGCCATTCAAGAAACAAGAAACAAGATAGGGTTAATGAAAATTTCTGGGAAAGGGCTGGGTCGTCAACATTCGTTGGATTGTTAAGAAGAAGAGGGTTTCTGAAGAAGGACCAAGTCAGTTGGCACCTGCGTCCATCGTCCATCATTCTGGAGAGGGTTCTTTTGCATCCATGGACCTAGAGCTCGATCTCCAGCTGCTTCTCTCACAACAGTACCCTTCCTCCGAGAATGTGATGGTTGACCCATCATACCCATTCTGCTGCAGCCCCCTTCAAGTGAGCATCTCTCTCATTTACTGATTTATTTATTTTTTTCTGTGATTCCTGGACATTATTTTAAAAAAAAAAATTGTGATGCCCGGACATTATTTTCTTTTTCTTTTTTTTTTTTCCTGTGATGCTAACCTTTCATCAGGACATGCTAAACTTTTTTTTCCTCTTTCTTCTTTACTCCTTGGACTTGATTGAAGGCTGGTTCATTTAGTATATGGTTGGAGAGAGAATTTGCACCTGCTTTTTTTGTCAATATGTAAATGAATTTATGATTTTTCATGCATTGAATGGGAGGAGCCATATGACTGGAAGTCATGGAGCATTTTATTTATTTGAATGGGAGGAGCCATATGACTTGCAGATTCATGGAGTAGTTAATTTATTTATATGACTGGCAAAGTCAATCGATCCACTCCTAAAAGTGTTGATTTTTTCTCTGATTTATTTATTTATATGTTTTCACTTTGAAACAAAATGTAGGTGGAACCAACAACCTCTTCAATAATGAATTCATTTATTCCAATGGTTGATGATGAGAAATGTCCAAAATTGGGAATGCTATTCAATACCATAGATGATGCGTTTGACTCCTACAATGCATGAGCGAGAGATGCAGGCTTCATTGTAAGAAAAAGTTCAGAGAACAAGAAAAATAATCCACTGACACATGAAAATTTTGTTTATTGGAAGAGATTTATCTGTTCAAAAGAAGGCCACCGAGCAGAGAATTCAGGCTCAAATAACGTAGGTGAAAGGCGTACTATGCAGACACGAGAAAATTGTGGTGCAGAACTTCAAATTAAAAGAAAACGGGGGGATCCAAGTTACTCGGTCTGTAAGTTTGTCGCAAAGCATACCCATATGTTAAGTGCTCCCCACAAGCGTCATTTTCTACGGTCACACAGAAAAATCACTCCCGCGCCGAAAATTTTGATAGATACATATCAAAGAGCTAATGTACGGACTGCTAATGCTATGGGAGTGTTTGAATTACAGTCAAATGGTTTTGAGAACATAGGGTTCACTGAAACAGATTTGAGGAACCATAAGAGATAAAAGGATGGAAAATGTGACAAGGATGGACAATTGGTATATGAGCATCTTGTTAATCGTAAAGAAATGAACTACTGCTTTAATTTCTCTATAGAGAAAGATCCCGACAACCAAATAAAGCATATTTTTTGGTCAGAACGTCTTTTCCAGAATTCATATCGTGTATTTGGAGACGTCGTGTCATTTGACACAACGTATGTGACAAACAAATATGACTTAATATTTGGTGCATTTACTGGTATCAATCACCATGGTCAATCGGTTCTATTTGGTCGTGGTCTTATTTCAAACGAAAATTTTGAAACTTTTGTGTGGCTGTTTACTAAATGGCTTGAAGCAATGCCAGCAGGAGCTCCAAAGGCATTTATAACTGATCAGGACCTGGCAATGACAAAGGCCATCCAACATATTATGCCAAACACATGTAATCGATAATGTATTTGGCGTATTATGGAGAAGTTCCCATCAAAATTGTGCGGCATTGCGCTCAATTACAATGATTTTTTGGATAAAATACGAAAGTGTGTATATAACTCAGTCACAAAGGAGCAATTTGAATTGTTGCAGAGAAGTATGATGGAGGAATAAGATTTGACCAATCATGAATGGTTAAGTGATATGTATCAAATGCGTGATATGTGGGTACCGGTATTCTGCAGGGGCGTGTTCTGTTGGGGATGATATCAAGTCAAAGAAGTGAGAGCATGAATGCGTTTGTTAAGGGCTATGTAACAAGGATAAATACCTTGTTTGAATTCTTTACAGCATTAGATCGTGGCATTAGTCGTCAAAAGCATCAAGAATTAACAGCACAACATCACACAGGAAATGGAAGGCCAAAGCTAATGACCAAGATGCCAATGGAAAAGCAGGTTTCAGAAATTTACACGAGATAAATTCTATGAATTCCAAGAGCAGGACATGTCAATGTTGACAAGTTGTGCAAGTTGTGTAAGCGAACAATTTGAAGAGAAGACTTACATCGTCTCCGACATTGAAAGCGGATTGGGAAATTGAATGAAAGGTTCAATTAGATAAGCATTCTAATTTGCAAAATGTTTATGTCAGATGTTTTTGAATTTGAGGGAATTCCATGTTCTCATATTCTTAGTGTCTTGAGGCAAGAGAAAGTGTATACATTGCCCAAGAACTTCATATTGCAAAGATGGAGTCAGGATGCGAGAGTAGATTTTGATGAGGATGATGACATTATCAATGCAGGGGATCCATCCGGTGATACGCTGGTTGGAAGACATAGTGATTTGTCATATTGTGTAACACAACTTGTAGATGAGGGATGTATGTCTACAAAAGCATATCACCATGCAAGAAAGGGGATCTTGCAACTAAAAAAAGAATGTCGCCAGCTTAATGAATGTGAAGCAATTGGAGAGAAGGAATATTGTTCGAAAGGAAAGATGGTTTCAGATGATGTGCAATACTTTCCACCGACACATGCTAATACAAAGGGTCGTTCGCAGAGGTTTAAATCATCTAAGGAAAAGGCAAAACAGAAAGAACGACTCTGCCGCGGGTGTAACAAGCGGGTTGTGTCACACGACCGGCGTAATTATCCCGCCATTGCAAAGAGGTATCACAGATAAATATGCTTATTTCCAATATTTTATTTTCTTGTCACCAACTTATCTCAATGACACAATGCTTGTTTTCATTTCAGTTGTGCAAGCCAACGACCAACAAATGTCCCAAGTCATGGAACAAGAAACTCTGATTTGTCCGATGATGATGAGCCCACTTCGGGTGAAGAAGAGTAGATCCACTGTACAAAGTATGTTCTCATGTATTTATACTTTAAATGATTTATTTATTTGAACGTATTCTAACTTTGTTACTCTAATCATTTTTTCTTGCTAGAATAATGAAGATTGAGCTAGAAATGCGTGGTGTTTCTCCTTTTGCTGATATAGGCATGATGAAGTGTTGTTTCTTGAAGTGCTGATATAGGCCTCTTGAAGTGGTGTTTCTCCTTTTGCTGAAATAGAACTCTTGAAGTGTTGTTTCTCCTTTTGCTGATATAGGCCTGTTGAAGTGGTGTTTCTTGAAGTGCTGATATAGGCCTCTTGAAGTGTTGTTTCTTGAAGCTGATATAGGCCTCTTGAAGTGGTGTTTCTTCTTTTGCTGACATAGAACTCTTAAAGTGATGTTTCTTCTTTTGCTGATGTAGGACTCTTGAAGTGGTTGTGATCCATTTTTTGTTGGACATTATGTTGAAATCTTCATTTTGTTGTACTTTATGTTGGACTATTGATTTTAGCAGTAATTTTGTTGAAGTCATATTGTCCACTAATGTCACAGGTTTCTTGCACCTTTTTATCAACTTCTACAACTATGTCAGCTTTAATTTCTGGATGCCTAACATCTACATAGGTGAATGCAGCCTAACATCTACATAAGTGAATGCAGCCAATGGAAGATTTTTACTGAGTTGAACCACAGTTTGGTTCAATCTCTTTTTTTTTTTCTGTGCCAGTTCATTCAGTGGAATTATGCAGCCCATCTAGTCCAACTGATCCTTACAAGACAGCCCAAGGGTCCAGCACTTGATTAATTTTATATCTAGAAATCCAAGGAACTATAATTACATTGGATGATGGCAGGTCCCTGGGTTCCAATTTGATGTTTGCTATATTCTGAATTGATTTACTTTGCTATGTTAAATGAGGAGAGAGTTGTGATTGTTGCAAATGAGGTAACGAAACAAATTTGGAACGGTCCAAAATATTTCACGACTTTCACACTAATCCATGTACTTTAACATGGCTATGGCATTGCTCAATCTACCAGTGAGATTAAAAAATTCCACCAATCTTCATTTGGAGCTCCAGAATAAGAAATTCAATTACAACCTGAAAACAGTGGACCGAACACCAATCCGTTTCCAAGTATTGCTTTGCCAGCAATCTGGGTCAAATCAAAATCTAACCAAAATGCACGAGTGAAGCTTTTAGATATGGAAGCCAACCACATCGTCCCATATATGAGATAAAATGGCTGTTAAGCATCAAGGATTTCAAAAGAGGCCCTGCTTCCTCTAATGAAACCCAAGTGAAATCAAAAACCTGTTGTGATAACTACCTGTTGTGAATAACACTTAGCATTCAAACGGTGCAAAATACCAGTGCAAGCAGCAATGTGCAAATAGATGTGAAAATACTGTCAAAATGGCAGTTGACAACCTATCCATTTGTGATTACTGTTAAAAAGGGCAATCTACAAATCCATGCTCAAAATGGGAAACATCAAACAAAGAACAAATACATGAAGTTCAAAATGCATAGAAAACTCCTCCGCACAAGAAAAATTCAAAAGACAATATTCATGTAAAAAACACTAAATCTAATAAAAGAAGCCAAGGACTTTTCCACCCACATTCTTCCTCCTGGCCTCTTCATGATCCATAATCTCAAATCTTCAAACCTGCAGATTTTGTCATAGATAAACACAACTCAAATCCATCTTAGCAGGATCAAGATGTGGACTGTGACTAATGTGGGCCCAAACCCTGTTCCTAGATAAATGAGATTGGACAGGCTTCAAAAGATTTGCAGATGTTTTGGGTGGGCTTCAAAATTCAAAAAGTCTTGGGCGGGCTTCCCAGAACTGCCCTCTCCGGAATGATGGACGATGGACGCAGGTGCCAGCTGACTTGGTCCTTCTTCAAAAAACCCTCTTCTTCTTAACAATCCAACGAAGGTTGACGACCCAGCCCTTTCCAAAAAATTTTCATAAAACCCTATCTTGTTTCTTGTTTCATGAATGGCTAATGAACCAAATGTGTCGTAGCTGGAGAAAAACCATGCAGGTTTCTCTGCTCTCTCCGAATGATGGACACTGTTGGAGATGGGCAGACCTGGCGAAAGGAAGGGAAGAGGGCGAAACAGTCTCTGTTGCAGAAAGGGGGAAAACGAAAATGGAGTTCCAATGGCACCACCTTGAGGCCGGCACTATCCCCAATTTTCCCTATTCTCGATAAAGAGGCCAGCATTTTCCACCAATTTTCTATTCATGTTAGTGGAATACACGTCAGAGAGACATGACCACATGGGCAGGTTTGAATTTTTATTCTTTTATTATTTGTTATTTGGGACTAGTGGCACCAAGTCAACCAACTTCTTGATCCATGTCAGTGTCCCTCACGATCTTGGTGAGGGAATCCCTCACCTGAATATTATTCATATATATATATATATATATAAAAGAGGTGCTCCTATGAGAGCATCTTTCACCTTACTATGAGAGATAAGGTGGGCCCTCACATTTAAGTTGTTTGGCATTGGATATGGATGTTGGGCCCCCACTTATATCTCTCATAATAGGTGAAGGCATCTCACAAGAGCATCATATATATATATATATATATGGCCAGGCTCTCCTAAGCTCAAGCATAAGCATACGGTTAGCTCAAGTATGTGGTGGGGCCCACTTTGGCGACCATATGGGATTGGGGACCCGGGGGGGGGGTGATTTCAAGGATCCTGGGACCCTCCTTCTACAAAAAAAGTTAGCCCTAACCGTGATTCTATCATCTCCATCTGAGCCCCAAATGTTCCTAATGATCAATAGTTCATTTGAATCGGTACACAGTCGGATCCAACCGTCAATAAATTCGGATCTACCGAATGTTGGGTGGACGTGTGCACTTCAGGGGGGTTGTGTTTGGTCCATTTGGATTGACCAAGGTGGGCCCCACAAGCGCGAGCTTACAAAATTTGATCCAAAGCTCAAGCTGGATAAGGTAAAGCTCAATTATATGTGGAGCCCACCTGGGGCACCATATGGGGATGGGGATTAGGAGATTTCAAGGACTCC